>JAQQSK010006576.1:0-14369 GCA_028658325.1 Potorous gilbertii
CAAATGGGGAGAAAATTTTGGAACCCAAAATCTTGTGAAAATGAATGTAAAAAGTTAAATAAATTTATTTAAAAAAAAAAAGAAGAGGCTACTAAAAAATTTTAATTTATTTTATTCCAAACTTGAAAAATAAAACAAACATTGCTATAACAGAGATGTTTTAAAAGATGAATGTGCATGAAACTGTAGATATATCATGTACAGTTTATTATTCTTTTTAAACATTTAATACAGTTATCATGTAACTTTTTTTTTTGCCTCCCCACCCCTAGAAATGGTTACCAATGCACACAAATATGTATATATGTAGAATCATTCTATACATGCTTCTATTTATCAGTTCTTTCTCTGGAAGACTTTTCTAAAATGTTAGAACATAATTAATTTGCATCACGACAGTGAGCAATCTAGTATTTATAGAGTCCCTACTATGTGCCAGGGAAAAATGATGAAGAATGAATTCTACATCTAATTGACCAAGCTTGTATAAGGGCTGCTCAGTGGTGCAGTGAATAAAGTGCTAGGCCTGGAGTCAAGAAGACTCATCTTTGTGAGTTCAAATACAGTCTCAGACACTTACAAGCTGTGTGACTTGGCAAGTCACTTAACCTGTCTTCCTTAATTCATCATCTGTAAATGAGCTGAAGAAGGAAATGACAAACTACTCAGTATCTTTTCCAAGAAGACCCCAAAAGAGGTCATAAAGACAGGACTGAAATGACCAAACAAAAGCAAAATTTTGTCTCAAACAGAACTAAAGATTTAAAAACTGTATAAGAAATAGGCCTCTGGTATTTGAGATCAAAATCTGGCATAGCTAGAAGATGTCTATACAAATAATGACAATACAAGACAGAATACATAAAAAAAAGGTATACAGGGTTTAAGTGTAACAATTTTCAACCCTTTTTTGGAAAGGGTAACTACAGTGGAAGATCAAGGAAATATTTTTAATATAGAATACTTAGATTTCAGTGAGGTATTTGACAAATGTCTTTGTGGTCAAGATGGAGAGATGTGCCTTAGCTCCTTTTTGGATTATAGGGATAGAAACAGAGATGACAGAGATAGGAACAGGAAAAAGAAAGACTTCCATGTGAGGAAACGTACCGTACTACTTCAAATTGCCACCATTTTCATAACTTAGAATGTTATTATACTTTTAGAGAATTGCCTAGGGTACTGTGAGGTGAAGTGTCCTCTCCAAGATTATATAGTCAGTACATATGAGAGACAGGATTTTGCTCAGGTCTTGCTGGCTCTGAGGCTAGCTGTCTATTCACTATATCATCATATTACTGAAGATTATAGAATTACAGAACTAGAGATCTAGGGTTGGGGTGCCTCTTAGTGCCCATTTAGTCTAACCACCTCGTTTGCAAACCAGTAAACAGAGACATAAGTAACTAGCACAGTCACACAGTAAGTAGCAAAGTCAATTTAATACCAGGTCTTTTGATTCTTGAATAAGTGGTCTTTCCATTAGGCTAAACTTGAGCTCCTAGGAGGATTCAGAACTGGCTTAAAGGTGGTATCTAAAGAATACTGCATAACGGGTCATAATCTATGTGGAAATCGATCTCTAGTGATATCTCCTTTAGGACACTGTCCTTCATCTTTCAAAATTTTCATTGATTATTTGAATGAAGATACAGATGGAAGAATTGAAGACAGAAGTATCTCAGTAAAAATAAGTTTCACATCTTCCTGTAGTTGTCCATTTTACTCCATTTCCACCACCTTTAAAGAATATTAGGACCTTGTCCTGGTGATCTAAATTGGTGGCATTCATGTTGAATTTGGAATTATTAGAGAGGACAGTTAAATAGTGATCTAACTACATAGAGCTGGAGAGGGTATTTGTATGACACTGTGCATTAGTATGATACTCTGTGTGGAAACTTCAAGGGACATTATGGCACATATTTTGTATAGTTAAAGTTGACCCTGAGGGAGCCTTGACTATAACATTAGTCGCATATTAAGGTAGTATGTAAAGGTAGATACATATGTAGCCTGTGCTTTTAGGTACAAAGATGACACATGCCAAGTGTCCTGTGTGGAGCTCTTAGAACTTGGTCAGACATCAAAGATGCCAACACGACCTAATGCATCCTGGGCCATCACCAGTCACCTTGTCTTTTGTCTTGCCACTGGATTTCCATGATTCTGAAAGAGATAGTGAGACTGACGAATTTGTGCAACTCTGCCTCACTTAAATTTAATTCATACGTGAATCAAGATATCATCCTATGATGTCACTGTTCCTCTTTGAAAAGGAAAGATCAACAACAACCGTTTCCCAACTGAGCCATTCTGGCATGGGACTGTGATAATGTAGTCCTTGTGTATGTAAGATATCTGAGTGACCCAGTTTAGATACCCCAGTAATTTCTGCTTAGCAACAAGGGAGAATTTGCCTAGGGAGTGATTCAAGTGGACCTAGAGTTATTGAGGTCTGGTCTGAAAGATTTGCAAATTCCATTTCCATGTTAAATCCTCTCACACTAAAATGAATGCATGAACTCTTTTATTTTTCTGAAATAAGGATGCAAACACTAAAATGAAATATTAGTAGTGTTACCTACTCAACTTTCCTTTACTCTGTCATTTATTTCTAAATTGCTTCACATCATAATGGATTGGAAAGAACACCAAATGGGAAGTGATGGGACCTTTGTAGTAACCCTGACTGTATCACTTAACTGGCTTTGTGACTTTTCACAAGTCCCAGCTTCATCATCTATAAAATGAAGGCATTTGATTAGAGTATCTGTCATGGCTCTTCCTATTCTCATATATCTCTTTGATATATGCCCCTTTTAAAAATCTTCTAATGATTACAGTGGAAGTCAGTAAAGTGGGCTAGTGCAATACAGTAGATGAAAGGAGCCAGAGATTCATGTGCTAAGTTGCTAAGTGACTCTGAGCAAGTCATTTAGTCACTGTATGCTCTACTTTACCAATCTATAAAATGGAACTTGAATCAATTTTTTCCCCTCTTCATGATGTGAGAAAAATGGAAACAATAATTAAAAAGATTCTCTGCATGAATGAGCTGCCTTGGGAGTTAGCAGGTTCTCTTTCCTTAGAAAGCTTAAGAAAAATTCTAAATGGCCTTTTGTTAAATACCAGGTAAAAGAATTTTTCAAGTATGAATTGAGGTAATGAGATATCTTTCACTCTCAAATTGCTGTGATTTAAAAAAGATAATATATAAACTTGAGATTTGTTATTTTACTTTTGGTAAAAATATTTGATTTCACTTAGATGGAGACTTCTCAGTGTGGAAATACCCTCCTCCAATGCACATTGAGAACTGATCTATAATTTATCCTTAGTTGCCTAGAGGACTGAGAGATTGAATGATTTTTCAATGGTCACACTAAAGGTGGTTTTGTGGTTTGCAGTATGGATACATCTTTGATTCCAAGAGTGGTTCTATATACAATTTGCAACTTTGCCTTTTAATTTATATTTTATAATTTCTATAATGCCCCCTTTCTGAATCCATGGGAATCGAATAATCCACCCCCACAAAGACATTTGTAAGTCCCAAAGTATGCCATTTGGGATCTTCTTTTTCCATAACTCTCTTTGATACTTATTCTAACCTGATTTCACCAGAATAAAATAATGATGAGGTGAGGAGGGAAGTTGATAGTTTATATACAGCATGGTTTGTTTTCGATCCTTTCCATTCTTGGAGTCTCCCTCCCTCATTATGAGTATATTCATTGATGGATTCTCCTTATCCCACAGAAGCACCCCTCTTCTTTATTTTATTGTGCGATGCAATTTAAGCATTGTGGCTCTGATTTACCCTTGTAGGTTCAGCCCTCTCTTCCACTTAGCTGTTGTTTTTCCTTTGTTGTCAAAGAGGACCATGATGTTAGGAAGGTGATGCCATGACTTGCAAATGAATTGAATTTAAGTGAGAGAGGGCTGTGCAAGGTCACCAGTTTCACTTTCTCCACCAGAACCATCTGAGTCCTATGGCAAGATATAGATCAAGATGACTGCAAATGGCCCCAGATGTAGTGGGAGACCTTGGCCTTTTGAAGCTAAGATCTTTTCCAGGTCTCATTTTGAAAGAGGCAATGTCCATTCAGTGTTTAAGACTAAGTAATAAATGAGGCAAAGAGTGGCCTCTTTTACCTAGTTCAAAAAATAAAAATCAGTCTGGATGGGAAAGACCCTCAGTATTTCTAGGCAGAACACTAGGATGTAACATTTCAATATCCCAATGAGTCTGAAGATGGGAGAGAGAAACTCCTCCCTGCCCCCTTATTTGAATCATACCAAGGTTCCCACAGGGAAGGAGAGCAGTTTTAGACAGAACTGGCTTTTTTTATTACTTTCTTCAATATCAGAAGCAAGAGATATGGTTTCTATTTTTTAAAGAATGTTTCTATCAGAGATACTCTACAGAGCTCTTTTTTTTTTTTATTCAGGGGAATTACTTCATGTCATGTCCCTTTCCCTCCAAAAACTTAACACTTTTTGATGTAACAAGGTTCTCTGCTGAGCACACAGGGGAAACTTTAAACACACAAGAATATAAACCATAGAAATTTCTTGATCCCAGATCTTAACCTAAAATTAAGCAGGCTTCTGAATTGTCATTTAATTCGTTTCTGACTTTATGTTCAGCTGTGTATGTATCTCATGGCCATATTGTCAATATTAAATTGTAAATTCCCAGATGAGAGGGTATATGACTATAAGGATATTTCCCACAATTCCCAGCATCATTTCACATCTAGGGCTGCATAATTTTTATAGATTATTTTAAAAATTAATAATAACAGCTACCATTTATATAGTGGTTTAAGGTTTTCAAAACAATTTGCATATATTATCTCATTTGTTCTTCGACATAAAAATTATCTAGGGGCTAATTATTAAAGGTGAGGAAAATGAAACTTTTAAATCCTCTAATGCTTTACCCCCTAGTATTATCTCCCCTGTACATTGTCATTATATAAATCTTGTATGAACACAATTGTTTGCATGTTGGCTTCCTCATTTAATTGTGAGCTCCAAGAAGTCAGGAATTATGTTTTTGACCTGTTTTGGATCCCAAATGCAGTCACATGGATCTTACATGGCTGACTTAAGATTTGAGCCCATCTCTTGCTGATTCCAGTTTCAAAACTACCAATTTCACCACCTGTTTCACCTGCCTTTTGAAGGTGTGGTATGATGACTCCCTTCTGTCTGTTCTGATCTTTCAGTATGACTTGCTCATAGCTTCCAGATGGATCTTTCTACAATTTCTCTTATCAGAAACCCTGTTCCAGAAAGGATAATGTTTTTCATACTTTGTATCCTGAAAACAACTTAACTCTGCCTTTTACATGACATTGAATCCTAGAACTTTAGAGTTAGACAATATTTCCATTACTGTCTTATTCCACTTTCTGCCCACTGCCTGGAATTTTTCTAAAGCTTTCTTAATAGATGGCTATTTGTCTTGGTACTCTGTTCAGAAGATTCATATGGTCTGACTTGTCACAAATAATAGAAACTAGATCTTTGATTTCATTAGTTCAGGAATGCTCCAGGTGAGGTTACTTCTGCTACCAATCCAAGTCTGAAACTTTTTGCCCTATACAGCTACCTAGAGAACTAAAAAGTTAAATGTCTCTCCCACACTCACATGTTGGTATTATTTCAGAGTCTGGAATTTGAATGCAAATCTTTCTCGCTTGGAGATCAGCTCTTTAGACTCTCTGAAACCCCACCCTTGAACAAAAGCAGATGATAAATAGGTTTTCTTTCATTTTCTTTTTCCCTTCTAAATTTAGTCTGGAACCTACAAGTACCCACCTTAACTGGCTCCCATTAGTTTTTCCCAGTTTTTATCCATTCAATGTTCTATCATTACTTCCAACATGAAAAATAAATAGCCTATGTCCACCAGTTTGTAATAATATTAGAAAGTGAAGAAACTGGATCTTTTTCCTTACTCCTTTTCTAAATATTATTAGGTACAAAAAGAAGTCAAGATTTGACTTTGAATGGCTTTTTCTTTTAAGAGTCTTTGAAAAGAATAAACACAGTGTCAAGTGCATAGTCCCTGAAACAAACATTTCCTTACACAGAAATTCAGGTAGCAATGGAATGTGCTGCCTATGAGCTTGTCCTACAAAGATCCCTGCCATTGCCTATAACCAGTGATCACATCTATGTTGGCAGAACTTGCCAATGAAAGTAACTTAGCTGTAGACCAGAAATTCCACTGGGACCTGCTTCTCATTTTATAGGAGCAGCTACACAGTTTTCTGAAATCAATAACTTTGCCTCCTGGCTGCCTTGCATTTGACTCAGCTCTGCCACCCATCCTCATTCCCCAGAACTATCTCTTCCCTTTGGGTATAATTTTCCAGTAGTTCTATGGAAGGCGCAGAAGAAGGGCAGTTAGTAAAATGAAAGGAATACATCAAAGATTCTGTGCCAGCCGTCTGGGGTAGGGGGAAATCTCACCTTTGTGTTCTCTAAAATGTTAGACCCCATTTCTTTGTTTCCTTTAGTTAATACACTCATATTTTTGATAATGAAAAGCACTTTCCCTTCTAAAACTCTGTAGTGCAGAGTAGAAGGAGACAGGCCCAGTGAGAAGCAAGAATGCATTAGGATTCATGCATTCTTTGACATGGCAAGAGGAAGTACAACTTTTCCACATGATGCCCTCATAATCATTCTCTGTTCTGGCTTCATGAATGACAAGCAGATCTTTACCTCTCTCTAGCAATCATGAAATGTGAATGGGAGCAACTTAAAAAGTACTACATCTGCTTCCAGGGTCAGTCCCATCCTACCTTGTCCAGTTAGCCTTCCCCGCATTCACTGTGATGGCTTTGCCATCCATAGGAAAGGTTTTCTAATTATAATCCAGCTTTGATAAAATACCTTAGAGTTTGCAAATATTTTTATATGAATTACAATAATAGCTGATCTATATATGGTCCCTTTCAGTGTACACATTTGTGTAAAATTTATAACAAAATAATGCTCTTTATAATTATAAGTTCTCTTGATCCTCAGGTATTACTATACTCACTTTATAGCTACAGAGACTGAGGCTCTGATTGGTTAATTTACCAAAGGTCACAGAATCCATTTGTCAGATGTGCGATTCAAAATCTGGTGGCCTGTTTCCAAGTTGGTCACATACACTAAGCTTTCTATTTTCAATGCGAACCTTGCAATGATCTTGCCAGGGAGATGAGAACTGTATTTCTTTTGTTCTGACTTTAATCTCATAGTAAAAAGATTTGAGAGTCAAGGATTTTGAGCAATTTGATCAGCTCCACAGAGTCCTACACAGGTAGAAAGTGGAACTCAACTTAATTCTTCTGATAGGAAATTGAATGTTCATGCTATCTTCATTCAAATGCTTGTGAAATGTACCCAATGAATACCAATACAAAATGTTTAATTGATTTGGATCATTGATGAGGATCAATCCATGCATCTGCTAAATGATCACTGGAGCATAAGGATATGACCCATAGGGAATCTGTCAGCAAATGTTTCTCTTGCCTCTTTCTACATCAATCATAGTAATTTGGAATTTTTGGGAATCTGTGGTTTTTTTATATGGAAAGCATAGACTCTAAATTTAATCGGTCATTTCCTTTATTTTCACTTACTTTTAAGTGTCTGTGTGTGTGAGTGTGTGTGTATGTGTGTGTGTGTATGTGTGGTCTATGTTGGTCATATGTGTCTGTATGGTTTTCTCTAGCATTGTTTATAAGAAAGTAAGAAGAAATATTTCTAGTGCCCATCTCTGCCCATTCTTCTTTAAGGGAGGCTGAATCCTACCAGGATGAGAAGTAGGGTATTGTCATTAAAGATTGGCCACTCTGCTCTCCTCAGATAAAGAGAACTGACTGGAATTATATCTCTCCACCCCTTCAAAAATATTAATTGTAGGGAAAATAATTTTTAGGTTCCGCATGAACTCTTCACCACTGTACAGCAATAGGGAAGGAATTTCCAAGCTATACATCCAAGGCCTAATTCTCTCTCACCAAATGTCAATTAGACAAAAAACAATATTTTATGACTAATAAACCCATGTGTCCAAGTTGATAAAAAACAGACCTCAGAGAAGTTTATACGAAGACAAATAAGCTCTTACATTGAGAGTGATGTATATTGACTAACCCAAGGGTGAGAAAGAAGTAGATCTCATATAAAGGGGCATTTCTCAAAGTCACTAATGTAGCAAGTTAAGGATAAGTACATGATAGAAAAACTTCCTCCAAAGTCTCTTTCTCCTATCAAGGAGCTGTCCCTTAAAAGAATGTGGAATTTCATATCTTATCTCTCCAAATTGAAAGCCAGAAGACCTAGATCTCTCCTCTCTCAAATTTGCCAACTCTATCCTCCATGTAGACAGAGAATTGAGTATTCCACCTCATTAGAACAGTCAACTACAAATAGGCTTGAGCATTTGGTTACACTATCAAAGCTACTTAGTTTGATACGTTAATGGACCTGTGTTATCACTGGTGAGGAACCTCTCCAATTACACAGACACACCTATCCCTTCTCATGATGTCTACAGGTCATCTCTTGAAAGTCTCATCATTATTCTGGTGATAAATTTCTCTTACATCTTTCTGAAATATAATTCTTTATCAACAGGATGTTACAGCCTATACATACCTACCAGGATTCATTTTCTATTTCGTTTTGAGTGATTGTGAAATTGGCATATGGAGATACTGTACAATTTCACAACCTATAGCTATGCAGCATTTTTGGAAGAATATTATTGTTAAAATTATGGGCTTTTGTTTCCAGCAGAATCCTGGGATCACTAAAAGAAATGGGCATTTTCCAAAAGACAGACTATTCTGCCTTCTTGTTTCTTGTCAATTCTGAGTCCATTTCATGATCCCTTTGTGTTATCTAAGATAAATAGACAGAAAGATGGCAGAGAGATAGATAGATAGAGAGAGAGAGAGAGGGGTGGGGGGGAAGGAGAGAACTCTAATGGAGATTGATGGATTGTTCATTCAAAGGTATGTCATAGGATAATACATGTAAATCTCCTAGCAAACTTAAAATATCATCTATATATGCCTAATATATTTAAAGTGTATAAAATGTCATCTACTTGTGTGTATATATATATATATATATATATGTTGTATAAACACACATATATATGTTTAAACACAGGTCTAAAGAATTCTTATATATCATATATCTGTCATAAATTATGACAGATAATAAATTGATCTATGATTTATTTGGTGAAGGACATTCTCTGATCATGAAACTTTCTTGAACCTCACAGTTTGGCACTTTCAATTTATAGCATGAACTGAGTAATCAAATGACTTGCTCATAGTCTCACAGTCAGTAGATCAGTCAGGAAATATCCATTTATTAAGCACCTACTCTGTGCAAGATCCAGTACTAAAATGCTGGGGCTATAAAAAGGCAAAAGATATACTTTCAAGGAGCTCTCAATCTAATTGAGAAGATAACATATAAATGGGCAAGAAATGTGTGAGAGAAATTGTAGAAAATCAGCAGAGGGAAGATACTAGAAGTAAGTGGGGTTGGGAAAGGCATCCTGAAGAAGGTGAGATTTTACCTGGAAACTGATGAAAATCACGGAAGCTATAGGGTGTGGGTGAAGAGGGAGAACATTCCAGAAATGGAGGACAATCAGTAAAAATGCTCAGAAATGGAATAACTTGTGTAAGATACAGCAAGGAGGCCGGTATCATTAGATCACATAACGTATGTGTGTGTGTGATTGTGTGTATGTGTGTGTGTGTGTGTGTGTGTGTAAGGTATAAGGAGAATATGGATCTGGCGTAAGATTGGAAAGGTAAGACAGAAGGGAACAAAGATTCATTAACCACACAGTGTGTACCAGACACTTTGTTATGTGCTTTTAAAACTATTATTTCATTTGATTCTCACAAGAAACTTAAAAAGTAAGGGGTATTATCCGTATTGTATAGCTCACGAAACTAACACAGACACAAATTAAATGGATTGCCCAGTGTCAAAATCAAATAAGAGTTTTGTTTCTTTTATAAATTTGGGAAAAAACATTGACTTGATTGTAGGCAGTAGGGAAGAAGATAGTAGACAAGGAATGAGTGCAGATAAGTGAGAGAGTAGAGATTATGCAGGGAGAAATTTGTGAGAGGAAAAAGAATGAAATAAGTTCACTTATGCATGCAGCATGATTTGCCTTAGCAGGAATAGTCACCTCATCATGTGAGACAGAGGTGAGAGCTGAGATTGTGATAGAAAGTATCTGAGAAGAGTCTGTGTGTGTGTGTGTGTGTGTGTGTGTGTGTGTGTGTAGGCAAAGGAGAGTAGACAAAGCCCTTAGTGAATGGCATTACTTTTTTTGTAAAGTATGAGGAAAGATTCTCAGTTGAGACTTCCTTTCGGGGGAAGGGGGAGCTTGAAAGAGGCTTGAGAGGAAATAAAACTGGAAAAACCACTGTGATGAGTGAGATAGGGAGCAATTAGGAAAGAAAAGAATTGCTGATTCAGTGAGAGCCTAGTTAAGAGAATCTAATATAAATTTATAATGGATCTAGTCAGCAAAATATGTATATATATATATAAATATATATATATACAGATATGCACATATCTATATCTCTGTATCTACATCTCTATCAATCCATGTATATATATGGTATGTGTATGTGTGTGTGTGTGTGTGTGTGTGTGTGTGTGTGTGTGTGTGTAATATACATGCATGTATACTCATGCATACATACAGTAGACAGTAGGTAAACTGGGCCATCTTTTGCCTCATTTCTTACCTAGTCTTAAGTCACTGAATGGGTGTGGCCTCAGACAAACTGAGACCTGGGAAAGACCTTACATTAAAAAGGCCATGGTCTCCCACTTCATGGGAGGTCTTCTCCAGTTGTCCTGACCTACGTCTTGCCACACAATCAGATGAGTATGGAGGAGAAAGTAAGACTGATGATTCTGCACAGCCCTGTCTCACTTAAATCAAACTCCCTGGAAAATCCAGACATCACCCTCCTCATGTCAATGATTTTCTTTGAGAATGGAGAATGAACAACCATCTGTGGGTATTCATAATAGCAAAAATAATTTATTTGCTCAAAGTTGCTCTTAAAGCAATATTGCTGTTACTGTATACAGTGTTCTCTTGGTTCTGCTTACTTCACTCTGCTTTATTTAATGTAAATCTTTCCAACACTGACAAGACTGACATCTTTTATGTGACTATGAATCTCATACATGCGACTCTAGGATTCTAAGGTTTAATGCAATCAATGCCATTTGTACACAGGAGCAACAAATTTTTTTCTTCAGATATGTGTATATATGTACATACATATATGTATATATGTACATTTATAAATATATTTTTATGTGCATGCATATATGTGCATATTTTAAAACCAATTATGAATGCCTTCTGGATTCAGTGAATAGCATATCAGAATTAGATTCATAAAATCAAGATTTAAGTCTTTGTTTCTGAATGTTATTATACATGTATGTGTGCTAGAATGTGAATGTGACTTTAGGCAAGTAACCACTTTGAGTATCGGTATTGTTATTTGTAAAATGGAGATAATTATATTGCTTATTACAGGGGCTATCATAAAGCTGAAATAAAATATTATGTATGAAGTTAAAAATCTTTTAAAATAGTGGGTACTAAAATAATAAAAGTAGTTGTTATTATATTGTTTTGTTATTGTATTAGTTTGATGATTATGTGATTTGGGAGTTGGCTGATAATTTGACTTTTCCTGGTTAACCAATAATTATGTGTCCTCTTGCTCAATTTTATTTTAAGCCAACAAAAATCCAGTAAGGGAAGAAAGAAACCTGTGCATCACTTCTAATGTATTTGCTTTCAGGAAGACCCAGGACAAGAATCAGATGTGAATTTTTGCTTCTTTTTGTAACACTTTTATCCCTCTTACAGATTGACTGAGCCAACTGTGCACTGTGTTTGATCTTAAATTATTTTGGTAGTTCATGATGGAATATTTATGAGTGAACAAATGAGGAGGGGTGTTTGACACATTCTTATGTATTTTTCAAGTCTTTATGCTATGCTCAATATCTTTGAGGCCTTTAGGGTGCCTCTTCAGTGGCTGGTTCCTTGACTATTAATAAATGGCTCAATCACTGCCTTCCACCAACAGGAATCCAGAGCTTACTTCAAATTTGCAGCATAGTTTGTGATGCAACAAAATTCTATCAGTGAGTAGTTAATACTTGTAATTTTACCTGCCCATTCTATTATACTAAAGTATCATAACTACCATGTGTCTTAGTGAGAAATGCTCATTGTCAGCTGTAGTAGAACTGAATTATAAACTTCCCTAATATCCTGAAGTATATGACCGCAGAGAAACACTTTAGATTATCAATACCAATCAGGAACAGTCAACTCCACATTAAAAACTCTGATTATTCTAGAGATGAGAAGGACCTTAAAATGTCATATGCTTTCATTGCTCCATGGATAATCTATTCAGGTAAAATGTCAAAATGAAGCCATCCAAATATGAAGGTGACACTAATAAACAGCTGCAGATTATATAATGTTTGTACAATTGCAGAGCAGCTGGGTGGTACAGTGGATAGCATGTTGGACAGATCTAAATTCTGATTCATTCATCAGCTCTGTGATCCTCATCCAACTACCTAAGCCTTAGTTTTCACATCTGAAGAGTGGGGAGTGGTAATACATGTTTTAAGTACAAGGATTGTTTGTAAGGCTTGAAAGAGAGAGTGCCTGTTAATAATTTACAAGCCGTAATTGCTATGGGGAATACCTTAACAGATAAGAATCTGGGCTTGGAGTCTGGGGAGTTCATGTTATTCTTCTGATACATACTTGCTTTGGGACACTGGGGAAATCATTTAACATCTCAGTGCTCTAGGCAATTCTAAAAGACAAAATGAGAGAATGTGCCAACCTATAGTGGAGGAAGTTTCCTGATCTAGTGGTTCTCTATAGTCTTGAAATCATAGCTCAACTAGATGCACACTGAGATGTCTAACATCTGGTTCTTATGCATCTTTAAGGAGCCTGGATTAGTTATCATTTAGATTTTACAAGGAAACATAGAAATTATGTGTCACATCACTTCTGGTGATGATTCAATGGCTATAATCATGCACCGAAGCTAGCTGTCCATCACAGACTCACAACTAAAATTCATTTTGTAAGTACAGACTTTAGAATGTTTTTGAAAATGCAAGTAAATAAAGTATCAAAACCAGATCATCATCACAGATAAAACTTTTGTACACAGTTTTCCATGTATAATATCAATTCCCAAAACTTTAAGAACAATTTTAAGAGATGTAAAAACAATGAATATACATAATTTCTGAATGCATGTATCTGCATAGACTCTCTCCTTTAAAGCAGAATCCCATCCTATTTACAATATTGTAGAATAGTCTGAGTGTTCTGCCTGAAATTCAGAGATTGCAAGTAATTTATTTCAGGGCAGAGAGTGTGCCCCAGTGGAAATAGAAATGAACCAAAACTCAAAGGAACAGGGTTCAAATTCTGATTTTTGCTACCTTCAAGCCATTTCACATGTCATGGAACCAGTTTCTTCTTCTGGAAGTATACAACCTTGGAGGACGTCTATTGCTAAAGTAGATGGCCTTGGAGGTCCTTCTCTGAATTTATCATCCCACGTTTCAGAAGCAGAATATAACCCTAGGTTCTTCTCATTACTTGTGTGGTACTCTATCCACTATATCAAACTATCTTTGTAATATTCTTCTAACCATGTCATAAATTGGAAAGGTGGAGGAAGAGCCCTTGACTGAAAATGAAAGCAATCATGTGCCTTTTATTTTGTTTCAGCCCACAAAATAGTGATGTCACACCTCTGTTTTTCTAAAAAGAGAAAGAAGAAAAGGAAGAAAGAGGAGGAGGAGGAGAAGGAGAAAGAGAAGAAGAAGGAGAAGAGGAAGAAGAAGAAGAAGAGGAAGAGGAAGAAGAAGAAGAAGAAAAAAAGGAGGAGGAGGAGGACAAGTAGAAGCGTGTGTGTGCACCCTTCATTGCCGAAGAAGACCATGCCATCAGAGAAATAATGACATGACTTGCACTTGACTTTGTTTTGTGTGAGGGAGGGCTGTGCAGGTCACCAGGCTCACTTCTCCTCCAGAGCCATCTGAATCCAGTGACCAGATATTCATCAGGATGAGTGGAGATGACCCAGGATGAGGCAGCTTGGGTTAAGTGACTTGCCCAAGGTCACACAGCTAGTGAGTGTCAAGTATTTGAGGTGAAATTTGAACTCAGATCCTCCTGACTCCTGCACTGGTGCTCTTTCCACTGCACCACCTAG
>JAQQSK010006577.1:0-14369 GCA_028658325.1 Potorous gilbertii
AGAGAGAGAGAGAGAGAGAGAGAGAGAGAGAGAGAGAGAGAGAGATTTACACATTTTGGCTAAGAAAAAAATTATGTGCCACTAAGTTTGGACTGTGTAAAAAACAACTTATTGTCAACTTGATAATTATTATTCATGCCACTTGGAAGCCTAGTAGCATCTTTCTATAAGAGTTCAATCATTTTTCTGTTTTATCTGATTTTGTGACCACATTTGGAGTTTTCTTGGCAAAGACACTAGAGTGGCTTCCCATTTCCTTCTCCAGCTCATTTTATAGATGAGGCAGATGGAGTTATTGTGACTTGCCCAGTGTCACACAGCTAATAAGTGTCTGAGGTCAAATTAAAACTCAGGAAGTTGTCTTCTTGACTTCAGACTTAGCTATCTATCCATTGTGCCACCTGTCCACCCCTAGTAACATCTATATGGCTTTTATTGATTATTGAAAGGCCTTTGATTCAGTTCATTTTCATTACTAGTTCATATACTGAAATTATATAAATCAGAACTTTTTATTTCTCATAATTGGAGTGTATCATAAGAAGAATATATAACTATTGAAGAAGTTTTGGGGTGAGGTGGCATTTTATGAACCTCACTCATCTGAAATAGTATAGGGGAAATGTTTGTAGAAAATTGTTCTATATTTAAAATATGTAACCAATACAATGATGTCAGAAACAATTAAGAAAAAATGTAGCATGTTTCTGGGAGACAATTTAAGCCTATTAAGATTCTTCCTTATATTACTATAGCTTCTATATAGCTTCTAAATAGAATTCATATAAAAATATCTTATTAATTACATTATGTACATGAATGACACTAAGTCACATAATCCCCTGAAAACCTCTTTAAACAGCTTCTTCAACCTCTGGAATTTTTCTTCATTAATACAAAAATACTTTTTAAATTCAATAAGTGTAAAATTCTTAGTTGTCAAAGAAAAATATATACTGATGGTTTCATTCTTAAATCTTGAAATCATACTGAACTGATGAATGAAAGTAGTACATAGAAACTCAGTTTTTTCCCCAGGCAAAAATTTATTGACCATAAAACTATGGAACAGAAATTTGTTTTTCAATTTTATTATATTGTCTAAGTATGAAAGGAATACTTTGAAGCCCCTGAATATTATAGTTTCATTATTTTTTCTCCCTATATTCAGTTAGCTTTTATCTTAATTATTTAAATTTTATGCCATCAGTGTAATTGTATGTATATTATTGATATTTCTTCATTATTCATGATGACTGTAAGCATCATCATTTCCCTAGTTATCTCTTTTAGCTATGTCTATTTATACTGCTTCCAAGATCATAATTATCATTTTTCTCTCTTTCTAAAAAACTTAATTTAAGGATTAATAACTTCTGTTGAAATCCTTGTTTTTAACTTTATCTGACTCTTTAGAGTTCAAGTATGTTTCTTGTAAATGACATATTGCTGGGTTCTATTTTCTAATTTATTTTTCTATCCTCTTCCATTTTAAAAGTGAATTATCCCATTGACATTCAGGGTTATCACTGTTAATTGTTTTTCTTCACCATATCCCCTTTAAACTATTCTCCTTCCTCTCTCTCTCTCTCTCTCTCTCTCTCTCTCTCTCTCTCTCTCGGTATATTTTTTTTACAAAGAAGAATGAACACACCAAAATGCAATTATGTCATCATTAGTAATCTATAATTGAAATAGGAGTGATTCCATTTCTCTATCCTTCCTTTCTTTACCAGGCCAGACCATCATCACAAATTTTATACTTTTTTTCTCCCAATTTAATCACTTAATGATCCACTCTCCAAATTTTAGGTTTGTTTTTGTCACTATCCCCTTACCAACACTAGCCCTTCCCTCTTAAATCTTTTTCTTCTTTCTCCTTATCCTTACCTATTTCCCTGATTAATATATTCCCACCCCAAACTTGTGTGTGTGCATTCACATATACGCACATGCACATTGATGAGAATTCGATCTTTTACCTATTTTACATAAGTGAGGTTCATAAAATTCCATCTCACCACAAAACTTCTTCAATGGTTATATATGCTTCTTATGATTCTCTCCAATTATGAGAAATAGTAAGTTTCTCTCCCTTGATTTTCCTTTTGACTATTTTCTCTACCTTCTTAAAACCAATAAAACAAAAGAAAACAAAACCATTTCCAAGCCTGTGTTCATCTTTTTTGTTGCTCTGTGACTTCTGATGGTGGAATTCTGAGGAAACACTGGTCTCTTCTACACTTACTAGAGTGTAAACTAATTATCATTGTTTAGTCTTCTGATTGCTTAAATATGTTTATATTCCTATGTTTCTCTTGTCTCCAGCATTTAAGTTTCAAGTTATGTTTTTTCCTCATTGAGAATACTGGAAAAAATCTTTTTCTGTATTTAATGTCATTATTTGCTTACAGACATATTAATTTTGCAGGATATTTTGGACAGTAAGTCTTTTTCTTTTATCTTTGAAAATATTGTATTCAATGATTGCTTCCCCTTTATCATAGTTCCAGGAATCTTCCATGATCTTTACTCTGTTTCTTGATATTTTGGATGGCTTCAGAATTTTACCCTTTGACCTAGAAGTTTTAGATTTGGACTGTTATATTCCTGGGTGTTTTCAATTTGAGGTCACGTTAGGAAATGATTGGCAGATTCTTTCTGTTTTAACTTTGTTTTCTGGTTCTAATAGGTTTGAAGATTTTTATGATTTCTTGAAGTATGATATCCAGGGTTTTGTATGGTTATGGTTTTAAAGAAATTCAATGCTCCTTAAATTATTCTCTCCTTGATTTATTTTCTAGGTCAGCTTTTTAAAATAGTAGATACCTTATATGTTCTAATTTTTTTTCAGTGTTTTTACTTTGTTCTAATATTTCTTGTTTCATGGAATTATTGAATTCTATTTCTTCATTCCTTTTTTCATGAAAATCTATTGCCTGAGTGACACCTTTCACCTTTTATTCTAATCTATTTTTTCTCCTTTCAATTTTTTTCCCAAAGGAAACTTAACTTCATTTTTTTTATTTCTTGCTCCATTTCCTTCATTTGCTCCTGGAGTCCTTATAAGCAGTCCGTGCTTTTCTATGAGTCTCTAATTATACTTAATGTGGAGTTATTCTCTTCTAGAATTACCTTGAATTTCTCCTAACCTTCTTCATTGTATTTACAATTTTCTTCTGTCATTCATATCTGTAGGCTCATTTCCCAGGTTAGGAATTTGTAGTAGAGTGAGTTTATGTTCCTTTATATGTAATATGATGAAATAGGCAAGCTCCTCCTAGTCCTATCCTTTCTGTACTCTGGATGTCACTATCCTATTACAGTTCTGAATAGAGTGACTCAGATCTGGCCCTCTCCCTGACAAAATTTCTGGCCTATGCCTCTGTTTTGTAGTATCCCAACAATTCTACTGGCCTCATCCTACTTCTCCTCAATCACCGTTCAGTATTTCCTTCCTATGCTGCATCCCTGATAGGCCCTCAGATGATATCAGAGATAATGCACTAATACTACCCAGGTCTCCTAAAGTTCCTTGTATAAATTTTCAGTTGCTGCCATTCATCAGAAATTGTCTTTGTCTCCTGTTATAGCTCTAACAGAAGTTTTAGTTTGGAACCTCTAAGCATGGTTCCAGTGCACAAATCACCTAGGTGATCATCTCCCTTCACCATGACACTTGGTTCTATCATTTGTCGAGGCTTTGACAAACCAGGACTCAAATCACACTGGATTCTGACTTTCACATCTATCATGCTCATCACATCTCTAATCTGAGCATCTTTAGACTTTAGCATTCATTTACTGGAGGCAGGCACCTTTTTCCCTGCTCCACATTCTTTACCCCGCTCCCTTGTTAGAATATTTGCAGTCTTCTAGCCATCCTCTTATAATGTCTTGGATTAAAGATATTTCTATTTGGATTTTTTGACCATTATTCACTCTGGTATTCTTTTAAATCTTTGCTAAAGTCGTTGTCAGGGGAGTTGCACTGGATAAGAACTTTGATGTCACCATATTCACCAGTTGCTTTATAACACATCCTAACACAAATCATAATATATAATATTTTGCATTCTACTTATAATGACCATGAGCACTCTGAGTAGCCTAGAATTTTTTTTAAATATGATGTTATATGCTTTGTTATACAACATCATTGGAGGTATGTTGTTTTTTAAAAGATGAACTTCTGAATGATGAATTTGAGATTACTAAAAGCCTTGAAAAATTTCCCAAATGCAATGCAGTCCAATCTTATCCAATTCAATTCTAGGCTCAGATTTTTGTCCATCTACAATGTCAATTCATATGTACTAATAGACTTCTGGTGGACTGTCTTTCTGTCCAGCTATAGTCATAATATGGGCTAAATTCTATTTTTGGATCACCCTTAGATCTCATTCAAGGCACCCTCTAGAGTTATACACAATAAGCACAATATCATCCACAAAGAGGAGGAGATAGAGAATGTCTCCACTACTAAGGGATCCCTCTTTCATTTGGATTTGTGAAGGCTATCCCCATGATACTGGAAGCACCTTTGGTGAAGAAAGTTCCCCCTGTTTCACCACCCAGAAGAAATTGTAATAAAATATATAAATCTGGAGAATCTGTTTCCTATAACTAAATTTGTGCCCTATGTATGATAAAATTTTCCATGGAACATTTTTAATAACTTCAGAAGTATAAACTTGTCAAAGCTTTCTGGAAAGTTAAAATAGATAACATCCATTGGTTTCCCTTCTTCTGTATGCATATTTATCTAATATATTCAATAGATTAGTCAGGCTGATTTCCTCTTATAAGAAACCATCTTTCCTTTTTCTTAATCGGATGGATATTTCCACAGCTTTAAATGAACAAAAGCTTCTTTAATTCAGTAGTCTATTGTAGCCAAGCTGTGTATGTCAGAACATTGCTGTTTATATGAATGTTGATAAGATTGAGAATGTGTATGGTTAGCAAAATCTAAAGAAATTTTCCAATTATAGTATAAAACAAAGGATTTCCTCCATCAACATCTGGCAAAAGAAAGGATGAATTAAGAACTTAAATCTGCTTCTTGTGCATTTTAGCTTTCATTCTTGATCTTTCCCTTGTGTCTCTTTTTTTCAGATAAAGCTGAAATGGGTATATTAGTTTGCATTCATCCACCCATTCATTCAAAGTTTCATTCACTATAATGTTCTCCATATGTGAATTAAAATAAAAGCTTTTAAATATATGTAATGCTTCTATTTTAATCTACTTCCATAAATAAACATTTCCCATAAACATCAAATAATACTGATTGAAGTACTTCTTCGTGATTTTGAGAAGACAAATGGAACTGGGATTATTTAGCCTAGAGAAAAGAAAATTGAAAGAAACTTGAGTGATTGCCTACCACAGGAAAGATGATAAACAACTTCCCTGATGAAAGGATAAGAAAAGAGGAGCTTAAGCCATTTAGAAGAGATTTAGGTTAGATAAATTGATGAATTTCTACATAGTAAGATTCCACTGGTACACTGAAAGACAAAACAGTACTAAGAATTTGTTGAAACCAATATGAAAAGGCAGCAAAATGACCAACATTAACTTGAGCTGGGTCAAAGAGTCATGGCGTCTAGGAAGAAAGAAGAGTTAGTTCCACCATATTCTTCCTTTGTCTGATCCTTTCTCATGTTCTCCTGGGTAAAAGTTTTTAGATTTATTCCACTTTGATTCAGAAGGTTGAACTCTGTAGGTTAAACATCAGGAAAAAACTTGTTAACAATAAGAGTCACCTAAAAATAGAATGACCCGTCTTGAAAGGTAATGGGTTCTCCCTCCCTGGAAATCTCTAAACAAGGGTAAGATACCCACTTATAATATATGTTGAAAAAGGGGCTCTCTTTTGGTTACATCTTGGAATAGAAAGTCATTGAGGTCCCTTCCATATCTGAAACCATATGATTGTATGAACTTTCTAAACCAAGGGCCAAAAGCTAAAACTGATCCCTAACATCGGGGAAAATGTTAGGAGAAAGCAATCTTGGTATTCAATCAAACCCAAATCATTTTATTCAAATCCCCTTATTTCACAGAAAAGGTAATTGATGCTATGCACAATTAATCTAAGATAATACAAATCATGGCAGAGTTTAGACATAAGCCCAAGTCTCCTGACTTCTATAGAATGTCTTCTTACTATACTTTCTCTTTCAGATAAAAGAATAAATAAGATAAAACTAGTCAGAGGTTCCCAAATTTATTTGGCCTATCACATCCTTTTCAAAGAATAAATTACTCAGCATCCCCCTTGAAATATACTTTCTTTAAAAGTTTTTTTTTAATTTCATCATTTCGAAAAAAAATTTAAATGACTAATTTATTGTAAATTTATGGGTTTTTCTTGCACTGAAATTTTGATGAAGAAATCTTGCATCATGTAACCATATAGTATCATATTATAAACAAGTTACATGCACATATTCCTGCTGATGAATGAATGCTCATTGCAAAACAATTCACAGTTTGCTCACATGCAAACACTTGCTTGTTAAGACCTGTCAGCACACTTGACCACTGATGGGTTATAACTTACATTTTATGTGTTTATTTGGAAAACAACATTATCAGTATGACTTTAACTTTGTTACACAATAGATGAAAAATAATTTTTCAAAATTTTCTTAGTCTTCTCTTATTTCCTTATCCTTCCACCACCACCCTATTTTTATTCAACATTCCCTCAATTATAGGACAACTGCCCCCTGGATCATTCCAGTACCCCCTTCCTCACTTTGGGAATCCATGAACTAGATGAGGAAGAGTCTTGAAAGTTAAATAGAGGATGTTAGATTTACCTCTCTGTTTATTTGCTACCCATCAACTAGATTTCCTTTCTTGTCCTGTTTCATTCCCAAAAAAACCTCACTCCTAGATTACTATCACTCTCAGATAGATTTTGTTATTTTTATTCTTACATGCTTCAGGGATTCTTAGACATTTCCATCTCATCCCAGACATCTTTGTTCCTTCTCCAAAGATCCTAAAAGATTATTATTCCATTTAATTATTCCATTTAATAACAACAGTATGATCCTCAGAGATGGAGATGGGGAAACCACCACCAAAAAGAACTTCTGATAGCAAGGAGGGAATCTATCTAATGTTTGGAGTTTGATTTCTGCTAAGGCTAGTCCTTTTTACTACTGCAGTACCTCTCTATATGTCCCCTTTCTCCAATTCCAGCACTTACTTTTTCTCTGTAACTTTACCTCTCACTGTTCTCATGTTTCTCCATATCTAAATTCTTCTCTCTTTTTTCTAGCTTTCCTACCCTCTGTTCATTATTTTTTCTCTCTCTGGGCCCAACTCCTTTATCATTTTTTCCAACTCTCCATCAGTCTATGTCTTTCTCACTCTCTCTTTTTCTGACTGTTTCTGTCTCTCCTTATTTGTTTTTTTCTCTATCTGCTCTTTTACATTAATTATCATGTTCTCATCTTATAAAAATGGGATAAGATTTTTTTGGACCTTAAATTCAAAGATATGAGTTCTACCATAAACTTATTTTGTGGCCTTGGACAAATAATTTCTTTCAACAAAACTTGGTTTTCTCATTTATAAAATGAGGAGGTTGGACTAAATGATATTCTAACAGTCTACCGTTCTATAATACAAATAGGTATGAATAGGCATCTATTCCAAAATGTATTAATTTTCAAACATTTTGATGACATGCTCACTTATGGGACACACACTTATGGAGTTCTTTCTTAAAATCTAGTGCCACAAGACCTCATCGAATCCTGTTTTTTTATTTTTTTCCATAAATTTAATTAAAATCAATAAAATAATTAAATGAGCATTCATAACAAGGAACAAGATCTTACCATAGACTCCTAGCCTTCAAGAAAGCAGAACCAAGCAAGTAATCAAACAAGGGGAGGTGGGGAAATGCTTCTGCTCTTTTATTTTTCTTTTTTCTTTTTTTCTTTTTTCTTTCTTTCCTTCATTCCTTTTTGTTTGTTTAAAATATATTTACACATATATACACATTGATTACTGTAGTCAGTGTGTATACATTTCTGCTTCTAATGATTATATTCTGTTATCCAATATTTTTCATATTTCTTTGTATGCACTAAAGCTTTACAACACCATAATGTTTCATTTTATTAATGCAACATAATTTATTCATTTTCTAATTTTGGAACATGTAGGATACTCCTAATTTTTGACCACGACAAATATAGTAATTGATTTTTTAAAAATAGATAAGTTCCTTGTTCTTTTATATAATGTTTTGGAAATAGAATCTTAATAATGGAATTGCTGGGTCAAAAGATGTGATCAGTTTTGTGTCCTCCAAAATGTTTTCACCAGTCTCACTTCCATTAACAGCATATTACATTACTAGTGCCTCTTCCAGCAGTGAATTTTATCCTTTTTTTGCTATATTATATCAAATATATTATATTTGCTTGTTATTATAACCTGGTTATCTTATTTTGGCTGTTTTTATAGTTCTGTCATTATTAGAAAGGTTTAATATCTTTTCATATTGCTATTGAATTTCAAGTCCCTCCATTATAAACTGTTTATGACTTAGACTCTTTCTCCATAAACATGTATGTACTCTTAGTTTTGAAGAGTTGTATAAGACTTTTGTAAATTCTGGATGTCATTTATTTACTTCAAAATTTTTTTTTCCAAATCAAGCGTCTACTATGTGCCGGGCATTGTGCTAATGCTGGGATACAAAGAGAGGCAAAAGATAAATCCTGCCCTCAAGTGCTTACAATCTAATAGAGGAGACAACATGTGAACAAATATATGCAATGAAAACTATATACAGGATAAATAGGAAATAAGTGACAGTGAAAGCACTGCAATTAGTGGGAGTGGGGAAGGCTTCTAGTAAAAGATGGGGCTTAAGTGGAGATCTAAAAGAAACCATAGAGGACTATAAATGGACTGGAGAAAGGAGAGCATTCCAAACATGGAGGGCACCTAGAGAAAATGTCTAGAGCTAAGAGATGAGTCTTCTTTGTGGAAAAGCCAGGAAACCAATATCATTTGATTAAAGAGTATGTGGAATGGAGTAAAGTAGCAATGCAGGATTGGAGGTCAACGGAGAAGTTGGGGAAGGACAGGTAGATTTGAGAATTATCTCTGTAGAGATAGCAATTAAATCCCTGGGATAAGATCACCAAGTAAAGTGGTATATAGGAAAAAAGAGAAGAAAAGAGGGTCTGGGAAGGAATGCTGAGGGACACCAACAGTTGGAGGTTGTGATCTGGAGGATCAAGTCAAGAAAACAAAGGTAGGTTAGACAGACAATAGGCAAACCAGGAGAGGTTGGCAACCCAAAAGCCTAAAGAGGAGAGAATATCAAGGGGGAGAGAGTCATCAATAGTTCAAGACTGCGAGAGGTAAAAGAGAATGACAATCAAGGAAAGGTCATTGGATTTGATGATCATTAGTAACTTTGAAGAGATCAGTTTTGGTGGCATAAGGTAAGGTGGTAAGCCAAATTGTAAGGAGTTGAAAAAGAGTATTAGGAGAGAAAGTGAAAGCACCTATTATAAATGTATTTTGGAGTAGTTTAGTTAGTTTACAGCATTCATATGTACCAACAGTTTTTTGTTGCTGACACTAGATTAGACTAGTATGAAATTGGTTGATGACCCCTTTCCTCAGGGTCTAGATGTTTGGCAAAGCCTTCAATCCAGTGGTCCCATGGACCCTTCTGGAATGATCTGAATGGCATTAATCAAATTACCTTGGATGCTTCTCTAGATGCCCAGGGTAAAAGGATAGAATTTGGTGATAGAGGTAGAGGTTTCCCAAAAACCCCACACCAAAGATATAATTTTGCAGCCCCACTACCCTTATACTATGTACTTCATGGAATTTAGAGAATGTTTTATAAACCTTAAAAGACTATGAATGTGTAATTATTGTCTGAAAATGAAACATGGCTGATGATGAATGTTTCCCTTCAGTCCCTATCTTTTCAGGTGAATGAAAATATATGATACTATTTAATACAACAAAATACAACAAAAAATTAATCATAAAGGCGGAAAAATTACAAAAACAAAAAGAAGGTTTTGTTATCCCTATGGTTTGCTTCTAACAGCCTTACATGGGGATGGAGGGAAGGTACTTTAAATAAGGAAGTTGTTAAACAAAGAACCCAGGGGCCACTTGTAGTAAATTCCCTGTGGAGGCAAAACAGCGGTAATAAGATTGAAAAAGGGTAAATAAGATGCTGAAGTAAACAGCAGTAAAAAGGAATGAGATTGGGAAAAACAAAAAGGAGAAGTGCTGAGCAAGGAGAATTTCAGAACAAAATGCAACCAAACAAACCAATGAAATTAAACTGAAATATACATAATATATATTATTATTCATGATTAGTGATGTGGATGTGGGTTTTTGTAAAAGAAGAAGAAAGAAAACCAATACTCATTGTTCTCCTCCATTCAGATGAAATAACATGTAAAATGTAGAAAGAGGAACTAACCAAAGCTGGGATCCAGACTTTAAGAGTGACTGGTACGCTGAGATTCAATTACTCCTTCCTTAGGAAAAGAATTGAGAAGGGAAAAGAAATATGGTATAAAGGAAAGAATTGAAGTAGGCAAGAAATCACAGGTCATAAGCTCCGCTTCCAACTCAGTCACTCAGAAACTGTGTGATCTCACTTCATAATGCCTCAGTTTCCATGCTTATAAAATGAAAGGGATGAATTTACATTACCCCCAAGAGCTTTCCAGTTCTAATATTATGTAATTCTATGACTCTGACACATATTAGAGACCTAGACAATTTCCTCTTTGGTATGTACCAGAAAGAACTCATTGCTCAGAGACATCTGACAATACCAGTGAAAGGCAAGTCCTTTTGGGGATAAGATGACATTAGTGAAGGCTGGAAAGGATCTTGGAGGTCGTATAGTTCAATCTTCTCATTTTGCAGAAGAGGAAAACTGAGACCCAGGATGATGAAGTGGACTGTCCAAGGTCATAGACAGAAAGTCAGTGGTAGAACCTCAATTCAAACCTTTATGCTCCCACTACAGATTTCAGGCTCTTTTCAAAGTACCACAGGGTCTCTCCACATTGGGGAACTGGAATGGGTCAATTTATGTGAACATATTTTAGAAGCCAAATTTCCAAAAGCATTTTTCAGAAGTGTAGAAAGCAAGCAATTCCCATTTTAATTAATATCATTAAATTGCTGACAGGAAGACAACAGAACTATCTCACAGAGGAGCCGAGCTGTCCCAATTTTAAAAGACATACCCTTATCGTCAAGAGAAAATATCCTCTCTTAAGCTGGATCAGGTGGTTCTGCCTGCTGATAGGTCAGTCTATGCACTTCAAATAGATATGTTTCTACATATACAACCTCATAAACTTACTCTTAGCAGGAAGGCAGAAACAATTATAAAGAACAGACATGTTTAGCCCCATGTTAAGCAATAGATAGAGGGAAACTGCCTGGGTTGTAAAATTCCATTTTACAAAGGGATACACTAAAGGGAAAGGTTAAACTAAATGGCCCCTCTAGCCACATCCAGCTCTAAATCTATAATGCCATGGTGCCCCCTATCATGACTGGTCAGTGGAATTGACTCCCAGAAGCTCGGTTCCTTGCTATTCATTAAGCTGACCTCTGAAGGGAAGAGAGCAGTCCCCAGAAGCCATTCAATCCCAAAATGGCTTCATATTAGTCAATGTTAGATAGGAAGAATGTGTTTGCAAGTTCTTATTAACTTGTGAATATTCAATAAATAATTGTCTTAGGATCCTAGTAAGTAATCTGTATTCTTGTATTCAGTTTTGAGAAAAACTAATTCCCAAGTTCCTGAGCATGTGACTAACTAAGGCTAGAAAGGCCAACATTCACTGCATTTCTACTTCCGGCTGGGTCATCTCTCTAAAATTGTCTGAGGATTGGTGAAATGTTTTGGAGCCCTTAGAGTGAAATATCAGTAGTAGTGATTCCTGGTATTTTTTTGTTTCCTTGTTTGTAGGGGGACAGTTCCTTTCCCACCAACAGTTCAAGTGAGCTTCCCATTGCTGAAAGGAGATTTATACAGCAAGGGTATCAAACATGAGACTCTCAGGCCATATGAAGCCAATCCACACTTGCTTTTACTAGGTCATAAGAGGTGTAGGACAAGTAGAGGGGAGCCAGAGGAGTTTAGTGGTGTGGATCTTCAGATTGTTGGATAATATTTATTTAATATATCTTACTTCTTTCCTTATTATAAGGGGAGTAGCAGGGGAAGAATTGGAATGAGACACAATGAAAGAAGAGGAGAAAAAGACAAGGCTGCCATCTTGAACAGGCAAAAAAGCACAAGAACAAATCCAGGTCTACTGATTCCAAAGTCAGTCCTTTTGTCACTAATTGGTACATCTTACATTCACATCTTAGCATTATTTATTACAGCAATGTCAAGACACAGTCATGATTACTCATAGTGAATGAGTATTTTGACTTTGAAGGAAAGAAAGAAGGAAAAAATAAGGGAGAAAAATATATAGTCCAACTTGTCAGACTCCTATCTTCACATGACTTTCAGCCCCTGGATGCCCCCAACTTTCTCTCTATTATAGCTATTCTGGGGGTTCTTTTTTAAGACTCTAGAAAAGGGGCAGTTAACCTTCTAAGGACATGAACCACTTTGGTAGTCTAGTGAAGCCTAGGGACATGGAATAACTTGGGAATTATGCTTTAAAATGTAGCAAGTGAAATATATAAGGTAACCAAAAATATTGAAATACAACTATCAAAACATTTTTAAAATAACAATATTAAAAACTGAGCATCTAGGTGGCTCAGTGGACAGAATGCCAGGCCTGGAGTCAGGAAAACTCATCTTCATAAATTCAAATGCAGCCACACCCTTACAAGCTGAGTGATCCTGGGCAAGTCACTTAACCCTATTTGCCTCAGTTTCCTCATCTGTAAAATAAAGTGGAGAAAGAAATGGAAAACTACTTCAGCATCTTTGCCAAGAAAATCCCAAATGGGAGTCAGAGCCAAGATGGCAGACTAGAAAGACACACTTATGCAGGGTCCTCTCCACAGCCCATAAAATACCTATAGAGAGGGACTCTCAACAAATTTTGGAGCAGCAGAAGTGGAGAACAACAGAGTAGAGGAGATTTCCAGCCCAGGGTTACCTGAAAGGCCCACAGAAATGTCGCTTGCACCAGACACGTTGCTGAGAGTGGAGTCCAGCCCAGCCTTGGCCAAGTGGCAAGATAAGACTCTGGGAGGAGCAGAATCTCCAGTCACAGCAGGGGAGCCTCAGATCCCTCGGCCTACAGGCATCAAAGGTCAGTGATGGGGTGTTATCAGCTGGCCATGAAGGGAGAAGGGCCTTCCCATAGCTCCAGAAGCAGGCAGCAGCCACAGAGCCAGCACAGCAGCCCATACAGAAGCTCCATTGTTGGAGCGTAAAAACCCCTGGGGGCATTGAAGAGCTGAGTCTTGCCTCAGCCCTGGGTGGAGGCCCTGGGTGAACTGGTCTTTATCTCAAACTGAATGGTGGCCCTGCCCTTCCAGCTTTGAAAATCAGCCCCCAGTGCTGACTTTGTGGAACTGGAAGCCAAGTGGCTGTGGAGAGGTATCTTCTAAGATTCTGGGCACAAAAATCCCTCTCTGCATCCAGACCAGACCAGTACATGCCTGATTGTGTCACCTTGGAGGAACCGGGATCTCACAGATTCCCAGAGTATACCCTACTCTTGACAAAGGACCCAAAAGTCAAGTAACTGGTTGGGGAAAAAAGGGAAAGAAAATAAGACCATAGAAGGTTACTTTCTTGGTGACCAGATATCTCCTCCCATCCTTTCTGGTGAAGAAGAACAATGCTTACCATCAGGGAAAGAAATAGAAGTCAAGGTTTCTGTATTCCAAACATCCAAAATAAATATTCAATGGGCTCAGACCATGGAAGAGCTCAAAAAGGATTTTGAAAATCAAGTTAGAGAAGTGGAGGAAAACTGGGAAGAGAAATGAGAGAGATGCAAGAAAAGAATGAAAAGCAGGTCAACACCTTGCTAAAGGAGACCCAAAAAAAAGCTGAAGAAAATAATACCTTGAAAAATAGACTAACTCAATTGGAAAAAGAGGCTCAAAAAGCCAATGAGGAGAAGAATGCTTTAAAAAGTAGAATTAGCCAAATGGAAAAGAAGGTCCAAAAGCTCACTGAAGAAAATAGTTCTCTCAAAATTAGAATGGAACAGATGGAGGCTAATAACTTTCTGAGAAACCAAGAAATCACAAAATAAAACCAAAAGAATGAAAAAATGGAAGAGAATGTGAAATATTTCATTGGAAAAACAACTGACCGGAAAACAGATCCAGGA
>JAQQSK010006578.1:0-14368 GCA_028658325.1 Potorous gilbertii
GGGCAGATTGGTGATAGGGGAAATTAGAATGCTCAGTGTACTGGGATGGGGGGAGGGGACAAAAGGGGAGAAAATTTTGGAACCCAAAATTTTGTGAAAATGAATGTAAAAAGTTAGATAAATAAATTTTAAAAACCAGAATAAAATGAGAGAAAATTTCTGAGTGCTCAGCACACTGCCTGGCACTCAGTAGACAATAAAGCTTTGTTCCCTTCTCCTTTTCCCTCCCCTCCTGAGCAAGCCAGAACCAACTTGAGTCTTAATTTGGGGCATCTCAGCCCTTTGCCACCTCCATCCTTCCAGATCACCATTCCAAGGGGGAGCTCCTGGGTGGGTGGGCCCCACCCAACCCCTCTGCTTCAGAGAAAAAAGGAACAGAGGCAGCTCCACTTGAGTTGGAGAAAGGCCCCTTCAGAAGCAAAATGAAGGCAGCTGGAGGTGGGGGATGAGAAGAGAAGGGAAAGGGGAGAAAGTGGGGTGGGAGAGACAGAGAGAGGGGCAGACAGAAACAGAGAGGGGGGAAGGGAGGAAGAGAGGGGGAGGGAAGGAGACAGAGATAGACAGAGAGAGATGAAGAGAGAGACAGAGACACAGACACAGAAAAAAAACAAAGACAGTGACAGAGAGAGTGTGCTGTTACGGAGACCTTATCTGGAAGGAGGTGCCAAGCTGAGCTCTGAAGGAAAACCAGGGTTCTGCAATACAAGGTAAAGATGTGGACGGAGGACATTCCAGGGTTGAACTTGAAGGGTCTTTGTGACTGTCCGGGGGCAGGAAACGGAAAGTCATTTCTGGGAAAGCTGTCAGGTTGCTTTGACTGGGAAGAAGGAGTCGGAGGCAGAGTGACCTGGAAAAACTAGTTGGGAGTCGGAGGGAGTGGGCTTGGAAGGCCAGGTTGCATTTAAGTCTAGAGGCCAGGGGTTTAGCTTGTGTTTGAGGAAGATTCCTTTGGCAGCTGCAGATGAGCAAATGGAGGCAGGGAGGCCAATTAGGAAGCTATATTCAGGCCAAAGGGGACTAGAGGGCTGAGCATTTGAGTGGAAATGATAACAACGCTACATAACAATATAGTGGTCATGTTCATAGCAGCAGCAGTGTGCATGTATAGAGGGCTTCCAAGTTGGCAAAGCGTTTAATGAATATCATCTCTCTGACTCTCAAAACAAGCCTGTCACTGTCATCCTCATATTACATATGAGGAAGCTAAGCCTGAGTGGCTAAGTGACTTGCCCAGGTCACCTAGCTAGGAAGTGTCTGGGGCCGGATTTGAACTCAGGCCTTCCTGACTCCAGGCCCAATATTCCATCCAAAGCTCAGGGGAAAGACTAAGAGATATTGTGCAGGTGAAGCATTAAGACTCAAGGGCTCATTGGAAATGAAGAGAGGACAGTGAGGGAAAGGGAAAGGCTGTGATGCTGAAGTCAGTGCCTTGCCATGCTGATGACCACTGGCAGAGGGAAGCTAGCACAGAGGGGTTTCAGGTCAGGCTGGGTTTGAGTCAATACCCTGAGATCCTGTCTGGGCTTCTGTGAGATTGGGCGTCTAGTTCAGCTCTCTGACTAATTTAGGTTATCCTTCATTAAGTCAGGTTCCTATGTCTGGAGCATTGACTCTGGGTCCAGCACTGGGAAAAACTTCTTGTCCTTTGTCCTTGAGGAGAACCTAAATGACATCATCAGTGTCAATGGTGCATCTTCCTGTGGCTGATCAGACCAACACCAGCTCGGAATGCTCTACCACAGGGTGGGCACAAATAGCCCTTGTGAACATTTGGTGGATGCTCTAAATTTGTACATCTATGTTTCATTTGTACTGTTTCAATTCTGCTTTGCTCATAGAGCATAGTACCCTTTTTGATGTGGGCATGCCATGCTGAGCTGTCCTGTGCCAATGTCTCTCAAGTTATACAATCAATTCCAAAGTTCTTCAGAGAGATCTTGAGAGTGTCCTTGTATCACCTCTTCTGACCACCATATGAATGCTTGCCCAGTGTGGGTTCTCCATAAACAGTCTTTTAGGCAAATACACATTTGGCTCTTGAGTAACATGGGCAGCCCATTGGAGTTGCACCCTCTGCAGAGTTTGAATGCTTAGCAGTTCAGTTCGAGCAAGGACTTCAGTGTCTGGTACCTTATCCTGTCAGGCGATCCTCAGAATCTTCCTAAGACAGTTCAAATGGAAGCAATTCAATTTCCTGGTATGGTGCTGGTAGACGGTCCATGTTTCACAGGCAGCCAACAGTGAGGTCAGCACAATGACCCTGTAAATGTTCAATTTGTTAGTAATCTAATACCTCTTCTCTCGCATACTTTCCTGCAGATCCTCCCCAACACTGAGCTAGCTCTGGCAATTCATGAATCAATCTCATTATCAGTGTGTATATCTCTGGAAAGTATACTGCCAAAGTAAGTGAACTTATCTACAGCATTCAAAACTTCTCCATTTTCTGTAACCGATGGCTCCATGTGTGGATGATGTGGTGCTGGCTGGTGGAGAACATCTGTTTTCATGTTAGTTATTGTCAGGCCAAAGTTAGTACATGCAGCAGTGAATTGATTCATCCTCTGCTGCATCTCAGCCTCAGAGGCTGCACTGAATGCACAATGATCTGTGAACAAAATGTCATGCGCCAACTTTCCCTCCACCTTAGACTTTGCTTGTGGCCTTTTCAAGTTCAACAATTTACCATCAGTGTAGTAGCTGACCCTGTTCCTGTTTTCACTGTCATTAAAGGCATCCAAGAACAACATGCTAAAAAGCTTGGGAGCAAGCACACAGTCCTAATTACTTCACTGGTAACTGGGAAGACACAAGAGCATCATCCATTCTCCACAACCTGTGCAAGCATACCATCGTGGAACCGGTGTACAAGACTGACAAGCTTCTCTACGCAAACGCATATTGTCTTCAGTCGTAAGTGACCATGGCTGTTGATGTTTCCAACTCCATTCCTCCCAAGAACTCCCTGCCAAGTCTGGTAGTCTGAGCCTACTCTAGAATTAAAGTCACCCAGAATGAGAAGCTTGTCCTCTTTGAACACATAGATGATCAGGGTCTCTAGGTCTTCATAAAACTTTTCTCTGACCTCATCAGTGTTCATCATGGTGGGAGCACAGGCACTGAGGATGGTGGCATGGCATTTTTCTACAAGTGGCAATCACGTTGTCATGAGTCTGTTGCTCACTCCTTTTGGGAAGAATTCTTGACTAGATTAGTTTTGATTCCAAAACCTACACCAGTTTCATGGCGCTTCCTTTCACAGTGGCCACTCCAGAGAAACATGTATCCACCTCCAACTTCAGTAAGCTGTCCTTTGCTTGCCATCCTTGTTTCAGTCAGGGCTGCTATTTGGATGCGATGCATGCTGCGTTCTCTCACCACAAGAGATGTTCATCTTTCAGATATACTGAATTTCATGTTATATATAAGTATGTGCACATTCTATGTATTAATGGTGAGTAGAATCATCTTCATAAAAGTTTGTGAGGGGTTTTTGTGTCTGTGTTTCAACCTTAGAGTGGGATCTCTACCTGCCATGATAATTAGGCCAACGTGGGGTAAGCAGACAATTTTATTCTAGCCCCCTTCCTCACACCAGGAGGTGAGCAATGCAACCCTTAAAAGGCTGCTCAGACATCCAGGGAGCTGCTGAATCTCATGGCTGCTTCCAGTGAGAAGACAACCTTATGACCTGGGTGGCCCATGTGCAGGGTTGTATCCACACCTGCTGCTTTGTCATTTGCCTGTTGCCACAGGACTCTGAGATAGGCAAAAATGGGAAAATGATATGGGTGATGTCTTTTGATTTGTTCATAAACTGAGTTTAGGTGAGGCAGAGGTGCATGAAATAGTCTGTCTCTCCTCTAGAATCATCACAGTCCGGTGGCAGGACAGAAGTCAAGATGACTGGAAGTGACCCAGAATGCAGTAGATGACCTTGGTGCCTTCCACGTCTGACCAAGCTCTGAGTGCTCCACATCATCTGCTTCAGCCATCTTGGGAACAAATTGTTGGCTTCTGCACATTTTCCTGGGGAAGTCTTCACAAGCTTGGGGAAATACCTCCCTAACTCACCAATGGCTTTGACATCTGTTGGTTACCCTCAAACTGGTTCAGCCCATCTACTGAGATAATTTGTGTGACACATACTCCAGCTTCTTGTTGGATGAATCACCAAAGGTGGATGAGCAGCCCTGGAAGGGGCTGAGCAACCTTCACACCAGAGGTTCTAGTCTTCCCTGAACACACTACGCCCCAGTGATAAATAGGTAATAGACAAAGAGGACCTGAGGGCCAATGTCCAGTCTAACCCTTCTTGGCTGTGAGACCCTGGGAGGACACTGAGCCTCTCTGGGCCTCAGTTTCCTCAGTGGTGCTGAGGGACAGTATCTGTGATATTCCATGCTCCCACCTTCTCAGGGTTCTCTTTTGCTTCTATTGTCATCATGGGCACCATCACTGTTATGACTGTTCTTAGGCAGAATCCCGAGGAGCGCCAGGATAGAGAAGGGGCTTCTCATTCCTGATGGATGAGGATTGGTGGAAGGAATGATACTTGGTCCGGGCAGGAATGAAAGCTGGGCTTTTCAGCCCTGGAGGGCAGTGCCAGGGGAAACAAGGGGAAGAGGCAAAGAGGCAGATTGAAGCTTGGGGTCAAGGCCAGCTTTTTCCCAGTGTTAACTGTCCCAACATGGGATGGAATACTTTGGGAAGTGTGGTAGCCCTTTACAGGAGGACTTCCACCAGAATTTGGACAATTCTTTGTCAGGGATGGGATAAAGGGAATTTTTACTCAGTTACTGGCCGCACTCATTGACCAGGGTCATGCTAGGACTCTCTCCCTGCTCTGCCTTTCACCATGGAGTTACTGAGAATCTACTCTAAGGTAGGCTGTGTTAAATGAGGCACCTGCTGAGCACTAGCCCTCACTCCAGGAACCCACTCTGGGTGAGCCCTCTGCTCCCACCTCCCCCAATCTCCTTCCCTAGGCAGCTAGGGCTCCCCTGCAGGCACTCTGGCCTGAGCTCCCTTTGGTGGTGGGTCCATCCTCCATCCAAAGGCTGCCAGAGTCAACCTCTTCCAGCCCCTCAAGTTTCTGGTATTCATCCCCAGTTCCATGTGAAAGAGGAGAAAACCCTGGCAGATGGAAGCCATGATGAGAAATCTATTTCTGCTTCTGGGGAAGGGGGCATGAAGGCCTGGCTGGAAACTGCTCAGCTCTTCATCCATTGGAGCAAGTAGGGAGCACAGGAAGCAGAGAGAGGTGTTCCCAAGTCTGCCAAAGAGCCTGGGGTGCCATTCTGTCCCAACCATACCAGCATCTGCAGCCAACTCTGGAAGCTGAACCATCCTAGGCAGTCCTGGAGAGGTCTGGGGGGGTCCAGAAGGTTAGAGGCTCGGTCCCTGTAGTGGCTGTAGACAACACTTCCCATGGAGCCTGGACAGGATGCATGAACATGCATCCTCTGGGGACACCTGTCTGTGTGCTCTGGGGCTTTGGTCAGAGCAGCCTCCTTTCTCCAGGAAAGAGTCTGTCAAAGAATTGGGGGGCCCTCTGTAATTAGGGCTCCTCCCATTGAGACTGAGGAGGCATTACTGTCCCATCCCTGAACCACAGACACTCAGGTCAGCAGAGCCCATCTGTTTGGGCTGCACCTGCATCTCCTCTGGACAGAGCGGGTCCTATCTTGACACTGACCGCAGTACCAGGGGCATCCACAGGGGCTCCTTTTCCTCTTTCATATTGCCATCAGATGTGAATTGTTCCCCTCCTTCTGCCCATTACTCTGTATCCCCTTCTAGGTTCCCCTGGAACTATCCTCATTGTCATCGGGATGGAGACAATACAAATCCTGCTATCCATGTCTTACAAAAGGGGAGACTGAAGCTCAGGGAAGCAAGGTGACATATCCAGGGTCATATCCACAGTTCCTGAGCTCACACTTTCCTGACCACTGTACACCCCTCACTGGGCAGCCAACCCATCCATCTGAAGCTTCCAATTCATTTGGATTTCAAGGATCTTGATAATCAACCTCCCCAGGTTCTTCTCCCATCATTCCTCAATCTGTTCCCTCTGTTCTAGTCAAACTCTTTAGTGTCTCTTGTATTCACCAGGTTCCCTTCCACCTCCATGCCTTTGAACAAGCTATGTCTCTCAAATGAAAATGCCCTTCCTCTTCTCTCTACATCAGAGTCATGATTCAGTAACCCTGAAGCTTTCCTTGACTTCATTTGCAATCATAGCTCCCTTCTCTACTCTCTACAGTCACTTGTGGTCTATATCACCCAACCCCTACTAATTAATTTATCAATTGCCTAATTCACCCTGATAAACTACCATGAGTCCAACTGTGGGCTCTGATTTGGATACAAAGATGCCTTCAGATCTGCATTGGCCTCTAGAACATCATAGCTTGATTGAGGGATGAGAAGTTCTCAGCCAACTAGACTGCCAGGAAAAGGTGCTGGAGGAGAGGCTCTGCCTGCTATCAGACAGAATCCTTTTAGTGGAGAGTCAAGGAAGCCTTCCGGAAGAGGAGATTGCCTGCACTGGACCCTCCCAGATGGAGAGGTTCTCAGTGGATGCTGATGGGCTTCTAAGCAGGCCAGGAACCCAGACTAGGGAACACTAGGTCACAGACAGAAAGTTTAGAGTGCATGTTGCCCCATGCTGTTCTCCAGTTCATGTCTGTAGCGGTCCAATCTCCACAACGGGACACTGGGCACCCAGAGTCAAGGCTGAGCCTCCTCCTCCTGTCAGCTCCCAGCCACCAGCAGGCTCAGGGCAGACTCCCAGTAGGCTAGGCTGTCCCTGTGAGGAGAAACAAAAAGGAGCTTGAGGTCCTGCAGACCCTGACCCCCTCCAGGGGGAAGAAGATGAATGACTTTACTTTGTCCAGGCTCCAAAACCAACACAGATGAGCATGTTAAGGATGCAGGGTGGCCTGAGAGGAACTGCTCAGATGACTCCTTGTCCCCTGGGCCAGGCCTGCCCAGGCTGAGGATGATGGGGAATAAGGGAGGCAGAACTCTACTCTCCCCCTCACCAGTTAAACTATGGACAGCATGAAGCAGGTTCTGAGGCAGGGATGATTCAGAGGAGTTTGCCCTGGAACTGTGCTAGCCCTGAGTCTACTTCTAATTGATTTCCTGGTGCTATCAGGAGACAAAATCTTCCTGCTTAGATAAGGAGGTGAGCATTGATTTTGGACCTGCCCAAGATCACACTTGCAGCTCAGCAGGGGTGAGGGGCCCAGGGCAATGGCTGCTGGCCGTGAGCATTCAGTGGGCTGCCTACCCTGCAGAAGGAGTCAGCAATTCTACACACACATGCACACACACAGACATGCCCAAACATACATACATATATATACACAACACATATATACATGTACATACATAGACATTCTCATAGATACACAAACATATGTACACACTCACACCACACAATACACATATACCCACACATATACACCCAGCACATAACATACATGTACATAGACACACTCATACATGCACACACTCACACACCACACACACGCACACAGGCACACACATAGACCCACATGCACATACATACATATACAAATACATATACACACACACACACACACTCACACTGGATTCCAGCCTGCATCCCTGAACTTCTGGGACACTTGGGGTAGCTACAGAGACCAGAGCTAACCCTGGCCCATCCTTTGGGGTCTCTTAGACCTGGCTGTCTCAGAATCCTCCTCCCACCTTGAGGAAGGGAAGCAACATTGAGACCCCAATGGTGCTTGAACGAGGCCTCAGGTTTTCTTTCCCATTGTAGGTTCTCAAACATGCCTCATATTGAGGGGTAGGAGGCCCGATCAGGGACTTTCCCAGAATGGAGCCTAGGATGTCTTGGAAAACTTCCTCCTCCTCCTCACCATCCTCAGTCCTGGCTCACTCACTCCTGACCAACAGGGAGGAGCCAGGACAAGCCACAAAACTCTTTCCATGGGAGGAAAGAAAGCTGCAGACATAATATATGTCTCCCTGGGCCAACTTCCCACACACCAGAGAGCCAGGACCAACACACACACCCACCTCAGGGGAAGTTTCCCAGGGAGAGCCTAAACAATGCCCCTCCCCAATCTCTCTCTGTTGAAGGGGGGCCCGAAGTCTACCTAACCAGGCACAGGCCCTGCTCTTCTTTCTCCCTAAATCTTCATGCCCCAACTTCAGCCACGTGACCCTCCTAGTCACCCAAGCCTTCTTGTCAGACTACCAAGACAGGAACAAAGCCCGCCCTGATGGTTCCTCTGGCCAGGGTGCTGATCCCAGGAACCATAGGGCCACAACTGATCTCCAAGCCAAGCAGATACTGACAGCTTCCCTGTATGGTGGCCTTCTAAGGGAAGAGTTTATCGTTGTGGAAACATCTTTTAAAGCCCAACTGCACACTTCTGAGTAGGAATACTGCCGCCTCTCCCCTGGGCTGACTCATCCTCTGCTTCTACGAACCAGCAGTTCTAGTGGGTAGTGAAGCAAGACACTACTACAGGGTTGGCTGATGGAATCAATGTACAAGCCCAGGCTACCTCTGCCCATGAGACAGCCCCTTGAGACTGAGGCACAATTGACAGGGGAGAGGAGGGCTGGAAGGAGAACTACGCTGAGTCTCGAAGGGCTTGGATTTAAGACAGGGCTTTGAGTGTTGCTGGTTGGGTGACTGGAAGCAAGTATTTCACCTGATCGAATTTCCCCATCTATCAAATAGGAATAATGGCCATCACAGTGTGTACTTCTCAGGTGGATGCTGATCTCAGAGCACTAGGGACTTGTGAGCTAGGCTGGGCTGAGTCTGAGACAACAGCTGCATCACCCTTTGTTCCTGCTGAGCAGAGCTCCAGGATCCACACTGCACAGACTGATGCTAACAGCTATGAATGCTAACACACCATCATGGCAACTCAAGGCCAGATGACTTGTGTAGTGTGGCTCCCCTGGTGTGTCACTCACTGCATCCCAGAGAGGATGATTATAGCTGAGGTAATTATTCCTTACCCTTCTAGGATGAGGTCCTAGGCACTGAAGAGCCCCAGAATGCATCTGTCTGTGCTAGGGAAGGGTATTGTTCTCTAGCTCAATGTGTATGTGAGGAGCAGATCCCAAACAAGTCTGAGCAACAGCTCCAGGAAAGGAGAGGGAAGGAAAGGAAAGGAAAGGGGACAGAAGGGAAAGGAAGGGAAGGGAAGGGAATGGAAGGGAAGGGAGGGGAAGGAAAGGGAAGGGAAGGGAAGGGAAGGGAAGTGACCAGTTTATCTATTCCTTGGGGTCTGAGTACCTGAGGATGGAGAACGATTAAGAGCCAGACAAAGATAGAACACTGCTAGGGAAGGCTTTGTGGTTTTTGTACTTATAATTAAGCAGGATATGTCCTGTGGGATGAATACTGTTTAGAGTGTCATGGTATAATCATCTTGCTTAAGTGAGTTCTTATCCTAAAAGCCGAGGTCTTGGGTTTATCAAACACTAGATTACTATGGTCATTTACTACTCTGTCTTGTGTACCTAATCTGTTCCAATGGTCTACCACTCTATTTCTTATCCAGTACCAGATTGTTTTAAAACACAGTTTGATATGTGGTACAGTTAGGCCACCTTCACATTTTTTTTCATTAATGTCCTGGATATTCTTGCCTTTTGTTCTTCCAGATGAATTTTGATTTTTTTTTCTAGCTCTATAAAATAATATTTTGACAATTTGATTGATGTGGTGCTGAGTAAATAAATTAATTGTTATTGTTTTATTTTCTTTTATTGGCTTAGTCTATCCATAAGCGATTGATATTTTTCCAATTGCTTAGCTCTGACGTTATGTGTATGACAAGTGCTGTATAATTGTGTTCATAAAGTGCCTGGGTTTACCTTGGCAGGTGGACTCTCAAGTATTTTATATTGTCTCCAGTTATTTTAAATAGAATTTCTCTTTCTATCTCTTGCTACTGGGCTTTGTTAGAATGCTGATGATTTATGTAGGCTTTTTTCATATCCTGCAGTGCTTCTGAAGTAGTTAATTATTTCCACTCATTTTTAGTTGATTCTCTTGAATTCTCTAAGTATCAAATCATCTGCCAAGAGTGATAGCTTTGTTTCTTCATTGCCAATATTTTCCTTCTTTTTCTTCTCCTTTTACTAGAGCTAACATTTCTAGCTTGATATCAAATAATATCAAAAGTGGTAATGGGCATCCTTGCTTCACCCCTGATCTTAGCTTCCAACTTGTCCCCATTACAGATAGTGCTTGCCAATGGTTTTAGATAGGCACTACTTAGCATTTTAAGGAAAGCTCATTTATTCTTCTGCTTTCTAGTGTTTTTAATAGGAATGAGTGTTGTATCTTGTCAAAAGCTTTTACATTGAGATAATCATATGATGTTTCTTGGATTTTTTATTGATATGGTCAATTATGTTGATTGCTTTCCTAATATCAAACCAGCCCTACATTCCTGGTATAAATCTCCCTGCTTGTAATGTATGACCCTGGTGATATATTGCTATAATCTCCTTGCTGGTGTATTATTTAAATTTTTGCATAAATATTCATTAGAGAAATTGGTCTATAGTTTTCTTTCTCTGTTTTGACTCTCCCTTGTTTAAGTATCAGCACCACATTTGTGCTGTAAAAGGAATTTAGTAGGACTCCGTAGGTTATTTTTCCCAATAGTTTATATATTGTTGGGATTAACTGTACTTTAAATGTTTAGGAGAATTCACTTATGAATGCAGTTGGTCCTGGAGGTTTTTTCTTAGGAAGCTCATTGATGGTTTGTCGAATTTCTTTTGTTTAAGATGGGGCCATTTAAGTATTTAATTTCCTCTTCTGTTAATATGTGTGTATGTATGTATATATACATATATATATATATATATATGTATATATACATACATATATATGTATGTGATTTGTAAATATTCATCCATTTCACTTAGATTGTTAGATTTTTTTGGCATATAGTTAGGCAAAATAGCTCCTAATAATTGCTTTAATCTTATAAGCATTGGTGGTGAGTTCTCTCTTTTCATTTTGATATTGGTCATTTAACTTTCTTTTTCTAATAAAAGTAACCAATAGTTTACCTATTTTATTGTTGGGGGTTTTTTATGAAAACAGCTACCAGTTTTATTTATCAGCTCAGTGGTTTTCTTCCTTTCAATTTTATTAGTCTTTCTTTTGATTTTCAGAATTTCCCATTTGCCTGTTTAACCAGGGATTTTTAATTTGTTCTTTTTCTTGTTTGTTTGTTTGTTTTAGTTACTTGCCCAATTTATTGATCTGATTTTTCTCTATTTTATTGATGTAAGTGTTTAGAAATAAATTTTCCCCTAAGTACTGCTTTGGCTGCATCCCATAAATTTTTGTATGTTCTCATTGTTGTCATTCTCTTTCATGAAATTATTTGTAATTTCTATGATTTGTTCTTTGACTCATGCATTCTTTAGGATTAGGTCATTTAGTTTCCAATTTTAAAAAATATTCTTGCCATGACCTCTTACTTAATGTAATTTTTATTATAATCTGAACTGTGATCTGAAAAGGATGCATTTAATATTTCTACCTTTCTGCACTGGATTGCGATGTTTTTATGCCCTTATACATGGTCAAGTTTTTGGTTGTTATTATAGCTATTTTTGTTAATTTGTCTTTTAATTAGTATTTTCTTTTTCCCCACTTACATATAAAACAGTTTTGAACTTGTGTTATTTTGATATATTTTAAGTTTCGAGTTAAAAATTCTACCCCTCCCTCCCTTCCCCCCTCCATGAGATGGTAAGCAATCTGATATAGGTTATACATGTGCGATCATGGAAAACATTTCCATATTGGTCATTTTGCATAAGAAGACTTGAGAGAGAGAGAGAGAGAGAGAGAGAGAGAGAGAGAGGGAGGGAGAGGGAGAGGGAGAGGGAGAGGGAGGGAGGAGAGAGGGAAGAAGGAAGGAAGGAAGGAAGGAAGGAAGGAAGGAAGGAAAATAGTATGTTTCAGTATGTATTCATATAACTGGTTTTTTCTCTGGAAGCAGATAGGAGTTTTCATCATGAGTCCTTTGGGATTGTCGTGGATCATTGTATTGCTGAGAATAGCTAAGCCACTCACAGTTCTTCATACTACAATATAGCTGTTAATGTGTACAATGTTCTGGTTCTGCTCACTTCACTTTGGATCACTTCTTGTAAGTCCAGTATTTTTTTCTGAAATCATCCTGATTGTCATTTCCCATAGCATAATGATATGCCATTACAATCATACATGACAACTTGTTCAGTCAGTTCCTCAATTGATGGGCATCCCCTCAATTTCCAATTTCCAATTCTTAAGCATGTGTGTTCAATTTTCTGTACCATTGGGAAAAAGGTATATTCTTTTTTGTTCCCGTTCAATTTTTTCCCAAATGTTTATCATATTTAACTTTTCTAAAATTTTATCCATGTCCTTAACTTTTCTTATTTATTGTGTAGCTAGATTTATGTAGTTTTGAAAGAGGAAAGTTAAGAACCCCCATTAGCATAGTTTTCCTATTTTCTCTTGTAACTCACTTAACTTATCCTATAAAAATTTGAATGCTTCACAGTTTGGTACATATATATTTGGTACTATTATTACTTCATTGTCCATGATACATTTTTATAGGATATTGTTTCTTTCCTAATGGTTTTTTTTTTAAATTAGATCTACTTTTGCTTTTGCTTTGTCTGAGGTCATGATTGCTAGCCCTGCTTTTTTTTATTCAGCTGAAGTATAATATGTTCTGCTCCAGCCCCTTACCTTTACTCTGTGTGTGTCTCTCTGCTTCAAATTCATTTCTTATAAACAATGTATTGTAGGAGTATGGTTTTTAATACACTCTATTACATGCTTCTGTTTTATGGGGGAGTTCTTGTCATTCAAATTCACAGTTATTGTTACTGCTATGATTATGTGCATTTCTCCTCACCCCATTTTCCTCTGCTTATCTCTCCCCCATCTCTCTCTTTTTCCTTCTCTCCTCCCCTCTCCCTCTCTCTTTCTTTCTCTCTCTCTCTCTCTCTCTCTCCCCTTTTGCCCTATCTCTCCCTCACCAGTTATTAGCTTATGATCATTTTCTCTGCCCTTCCTTTATCCCCTTTCCTCCTACTTCCTTATATAGTAAGATAAATGTCTATACCAAACTGAGTATATGTTGCTTCCTCTTTGAGCCAATTCTGAGGAGAGTAAGACTCAAGCAATTTTCCTCCCATCTTTCCCTCCACTGTAATAGGGTTTATGTATCTCTTCATGTAAATAATTTATTCAATTTTACCTCTCACTTCCCTCTTCTTCTACTGAAATCCTCTTTCTCATACTTTAATTTTATTTTTATATCATCATCCTGACATCAATTTATACCCTCACCCTATGTCTATGCATACTCCTTCTAATTGCCCTAATAGGGATAAAGTTATTAAGAGTTGCAAATATCATCTTCTCATGTGGGATGTAAAGAGTTTAACCTTATCAAATTCCTTATGCTTTTTGAAAATAACATTTTCTGTTTAGCTCTGTCTTTTTATCAGGAATTCTTGAAAGTCCTCTATTTCATTGGACATCAATTTTTTCCCCTAAAGGCTTATGCTCAGTTTTGCTGGGCAGGTGATTCTTGGTTGTAATCCTAAACTCTTTACCTTCCAAAACACCATACTCCAAGCCCTTCAATCCTTTAATGTTAAAGCTGCTAAATTCTGTGTAATCCTGACTGTGGTTTCACAATATTTGAATTATTTCTTTCTGTTTGCTTCCAGTATTTTCTCCTTGACCTGGAAGTTCTGGAATTTGATTATAATATTCCTAGGAGTTTTCATTTTGGAACCTCTTTCAGGTTGTGATTCTTTCAATTTCTATTTTACCCTCTGATTCTAGGACATCAGGGTAGTTTTCCTTGATAATTTCTTGAAAAATGTTTTCCAAGGTCTTTTTTAAGCTATGGTTTTCAGATAGTCTAATGATTCTTAAATTATCTCTCCTGGATCTATCTTCCTGGTCAGTTGTTTTTCCAATGAAATATTTCATTTCCATTTTTTTCACTCTTTTGATTTTGTTTTGTTGTTTCTTGATGTTTCATGAAGTCATTGACTTCTACTTCATGAATTCTAATTTTTGAGGAATTGTTTTCTTCAATGAGCTTTTTTATCTTCTTTTTCATTTGGCCAGTTCTAATATTTAAGAATTTGGTTTTTTCGGGGCAGAGCCAAGATGGCGGAGTAGAAAGACTCACCTATGCTAGGTCTGAACCCACAGCCCATAGATTTCCTGTAAAAAGAACTCCTGACAAATCCTGGAACAGTGGAAGCCGCGCAGCAACACAGTGAAGGAGATTTC
>JAQQSK010006579.1:0-14368 GCA_028658325.1 Potorous gilbertii
GAAGGAGTAAAATGCACACTCATTTTGGTATGAAATCCTATCTTACAATACAGGAAAGTGGAGGAGAAAGAGATAAGAAGGGTGGGAGGGGTGATGGAAGGGAGGGTAATGGGAGGAGGGAGCAATTTGAAGTTAACACTCTTGGGGCGGGACAGGATCAAAAGAGAGAATAGCAACAATGGGGGGCAGGATAGGATGGAGGGAAATATAGCTAGTCTTACACAACACGACTATTATGGAAGTCACTTGCAAAACTACACAGATATGGCCCATATTGAATTGCCTGCCTTCCCAAAGGGAATGTGTGGGGAGATTGGGATGGGGAGAAGTTGGAACTCAAAGTTTTAGGACCAACTGTTGAGTATTGTTCTTGCTACTAGGAAATAAGAAATACAGGTAATGGGGAATAGAAAGTTATCTGGCCCTACAGGACAAAAGAGAAGATAGGGTAAGGGAAGGGAGGGATGATAGAAGAGAGGGCAGATTGGTGATATGGGTAATTAGAATGCTCAGTGTATTGGAGAGGGGGGATGGGACATATGGGGAGAAAATTTTGGAACCCAAAATCTTGTGAAAATGAATGTTAAAAGTGAAATAAATAAATTTATTTTAAAAAATAAATAAATAAATTGAGATTTAGAATTTAAATTCTAAATGTTATGAGTTATGCCATCTCATGTTAATCTGAAGCAGAACACAAAAAATCTTTATTGTGATATTTCTAAATATAGGTTAAGTTCAAGAGAAGTTTATGAGATTCAATAGAATGAAAACTGACTAGCTGATGTCCAGTTTATTTTCACTTTTGGATTGAAGACTTTGGCATTAAATTAGTTTCAATTACCATTGTTGTCATGTCCTTTAAAATTCATATAGTTTTGCTTTAGACAGCATGCCAAATTTGTAATCAATTATTTTACTAGTAGTCAGCCTAGCACTGAAGAAGGAAATGTATTTTTAAAAACACAAATACGTTCATTCTTCTTAATTCTAAGGTGGCACGCTTAAGTGGAATGTATCTTAATCTAAAACCTAACTATACTGAATTCCAGACACTCCTGCACAGCTATATGAGATTGGGAAACATAATAAATTTCATTAGCAAAAATGTTGCATACGTATATTGACTAAATTTTGAGTTCTAGTCAAAGAGCACCCCAGTATATCTGAGCTTATGGCATAGGGTTCAACCTATGGTATCATCAGCATACAAGTGTTCATTGTGTAGAATTCATTCTAGAAAATTTTCCAATTTATTTCTGGAAAGTAATGCACATTTTATCCTATGTGGTCAATTAGATATATCTGTGAACTGTTCAGCCACAGGCAGTCTCCAGTTATCATCCTTAAAAATTTCTGGTGAGTTTGCCAAGTATCACACAGAACTAAATTTAGTTTCTATTATGTTACAAGAGCAAGTTTTCCCCCTTTTTAAACATATTAAATTGTCACAATATTTCATTGAACCCAAACAAGTACTTTTACCACTTGCAGCAATCCCTTTTCATGACTTGTTTTTAATTAACCTTGTTCAATGTTAGCAATAAAAATGTTATCCCACATGTAGTGAGTTGTTCCCCTGCCCAGTGATAATCTGTAAGGATTTTACTATTACTTCTCTATCTTAAAAATAATTTCCACATTGCACAGAATTTGATTTTATTCTACATATTAGCAAATCTCCATAGAGCCTAAAGTAGATCATTTCTCCTAGGGAAAAAAATGGAAAAAAGCCAAATAAAGAATAGATCACTTACAAGGATTTTAATGGTAGTATTCAAAGCATTTTAGTCATGGAATAGGTATGGCTTTTTGTACAAAAGGTAACCTGGTATCAGAAACACTAGATGTGTGGAGATGTAGGTTCTATCTCAGTTTTTTGACTAGCATTACCTATGTGATAACCTTAAGCAAATCCCTTAGCCTTTTGTGGTTTAATTTCCTCATCTGTAAAATGAAATTATTGGATGGGGTGGCCATTAAAATACCTTCTATATGTAAAATATTATGATTCTTTATTTTTGTTCCCTCCGTTCTTACTATAAATAATAATTCAATATTTTATATTAATCATCAACACATTATAGAAAAAAATGACAGGGTTTGAAAAGCTATTCATTTGAAATATACTCCTGGATGTAGTATTTTGGATTATATGTAAGAACAAAAGTTTTTGGTTTTATGTCATGGTTAAGAGTAACCATGACTTAGTGGCTAGAGCCCTGACTTCAAAATAAGTAACAATAAATATGAGTCCTCCCATCCAGCCATCTGGCCTCCGATACTTACCACCTGTTTGATCCTGGGCAAGTCACTTAACCCTATTTCCCGTAATTTTCTCATGTATAAAATGTACCAGAGAAGGAAATGGCAAACCACTCCAATATCTTTCCAAGAAAATCTCAAATGGGGTTACAGAGAGTTAGACATAACTGAAATGAATCAACAATAACAGATATATGTATATGTATGTGTGTGTACCCACATACATAATGTGTATGACATATCTAAATGTAATGCAATATAGTACGTGTATGTATATGTATAGATATATGTAGATAGAGACAGGTAGATATATCAATAAAGAGATAATGTCAAATTAAATTAAATTAAGAACTATCCTCCCCTGCCACTGTTTCTGAGTATTCTTATTCAGAGATCATTTCCTTTTAGTTTCATCCTTTAGATTTTTGAAGTATAACTCCAAAATCTGCCCATCAAATATCCTACCTGGTGCTCATAATTTCAGAATACATCAACAATTTTGAATGAGGTCCATCAGACTATAGATTTAGAGCTAAAAGAAACCAAGGTCCCTTTTTAGAGGGTCCAGAACCTTTTGTTTTAACAGGTGAGGAACCTGAAGCCAAGAGATTAAGAGACTCTGAAGGTCAAGCAGTAATAACCAAAACCAGACTTTGAACTAAGGGCTATTGATTCCAGATTCAAAGCTTTTGGTCTATTGAGGAACAAAAAGAGACGTAATTTTCAAAAAAGCTCAGTAGTCAAAGGCTAGAGAACTATATTGCCCTCAGAAACTTGGAGAAGTTAATAGTAGGGAGTCGGATGCTGAATAAACATTGATTAATTCCCCCAGGGAATTAATATTTGCTAAAAGTCATGTGGTCGTTGACTCCACTAGCCAAAAGAGAAAAGATGTGCTTCCATGACCACGTCATTGGAAAATATGCACCCATACAGAGAAAAAATATGGGCTACTTAAATTTCCACTCAAGATTTAGATACAGTGAGACATTTGTCACAAAATCAGAAAGTCTCCCCTTTAGATAGATTAGATAGCTAATATATTAGCTATCTTACATAGAAGATCTCATCTGGAGTCTCCGAGATGGAAGGGTTCTCAGTCTAGCCCACACCTGACTAATAGTCCTTTACAGTATTACGGACAAAAGGTCTTCTAGCATCCTTTTGAAGACCTATAGTGATAAGCAAATCACCACTTCCTAAAGCATACCATTCCACTTTTGAACATCACTAACTTTTTGGAAAATTTTTCCTTTATGTGTAGATAAGATCTGCCTCTGTATTACTACCCCACTCTTCCCAGGTAAAGGTCAAATAGGAAAAGTCTGACAATGCTTCTAATTTCACTTGCAGCTTCCTATAGGCCAGTATTTCCCTTCCAGATTACTTTGTATCTGTTTTCTCTAAGTCTATGGTGTGCATGCTATGCTTTCTGTGAGAATATAAGCTCCTTCAGATCAAGGACTCCAGATTTTACCTCTTTATCCTTATAACCTAGAACAGTGCTTAACACATAGTACAAGGCAGTTACTTAATATTTCCTGATTGATTACAACTAGCTGCACTGTCCTTTACCTTGACAGTGAAGGATGATGTGGCCTAGGTCTTATCCTCCTTCCTACGGAAGCCCTTTCTTCCATAGCATAGTTAATTATTCTCCTTATAGCTGTCATATTTCCAAGTGATACAACATGGAACAGTTCCTAAAGCCTATTCACCCTTATTCCTCCTTTGTAACAAGTTTGTTGATTCTCCACTTTAGCGATGACATGAGAAACATGAGACATAAGACCTTAACTGACAATGTCAAGTTAAGTTGTCAACAAGCATTTACTAAGTGCCTAAAATTTTCCAGGCATGTAAGTAATGAATTAAACCCTAGGAAGATAAAGAAAACAGTCTTTTATCTCAAGGTGCTCATAGTCAATGGGGGAAAAATACATAAATAATTATCTATCCATCCATCTAGCCATCCATTTATCTATCTATCTATCTGTCTGTCTGTCTGTCTATCTGTCTGTCTGCCTGCCTGCCTGTCTGTCGGCATCTTTCTCTTTATAGGTCTGTGACAGTCTATCTATCTACCTATCTATCTATCTACCTATCTATGTATCTATCTATCTATCTATCTAATCTATTTATCTATCTACCCTAGAGGTAACCCATAGGGAAAGCACTAACTTTTTAAGCTTACCTATTTTCTGAAAGAGGAATTTTGAATAATATTGCTGATATTTGTTTTAATTTTCTTTTTTTGCTGTGAACTTTACAACACAACTCAATAAATTCAATATTCTTAGAAGGAAAGGAAACTGACTTCATTGGTTACTAGCTTAAGTAGCTGTGGCTAAGTCATTTAAAACCTCAACCTCAGTTACATCAATGGCAAGATAAGGATCAAAGCATTTGGCCTGACCACTTACCAGGGCTGCTGTGAATAGGCCATGAGATGATGTACAGCGAAGTATGTTGCAATGTGTAAAGAATTGAATCAATACATATTATGATTGTTCTGTTTTTCCTATAACATCTAGTTAAAATTATTTACTGTACGGGAAGATTTGCTGCATGTATGAGTTCATCACCTAATAAGATTTAAAAGACTCACTAAAGGTAGCAACAACGTAATTGAGAATAAATAAATCTTATAAATAAGGAAATTTTTATCTTCTCCTTCGGTTGTTTACTTTAGGTGAGGCAGAAGAACATGATCAGATCATTAAATCACTGAGATGGAAGGGACCTCCAAACAGATGGCTGTACATACAGCAATTAAATATGTATATCAATGGCAATTGTGTAAACTCCCTGGTATTTAATGAACTTTGTACCTGGGGCATGTTCCTTATGAGTAATTTAATTTCTTGATAGGCATGTTTCTCCTTGTTCAGACTTCTGATAAAGAAAAATTTGAAAGATCATCATCTTTATGCTAGTAACTCAACCTTAACACAATTATTAAATCACATTTCCTAGTATTAATTTTGTTACCACTTTTAGGAACTCGATGGCATTGATATGTGAAACAGTAAAGTGGTGGCTGTTTTCCAAATCCTTAATAAGAACACCTTTCTTCTGATGACATCTATATCAAGGCAATAAAAATGATTAGCCCAGGCTCTTCAGTATTTCTTCCAAACTGGTCTTCATATTACAGAACTCACTATGCTATGAAGAAAGAGAGGAGGATAACCAGAGGGCACCTCATTTTGTTGAATGGTGGATTTCTGGAAAATATAGTTATAGAATATATCTACTGTCTAAAGATCAGTTTAGCCAAATGAAAAAAAGTTTATCACCAAAAGCCCGCCAATCAAAATGATAAAAGTTTTGACCATTACATCTTGTTCAACAGACCCAAAAAGTGCTATTGTACAGATTCCTTCAATCAAGACTTTAACTCTGGTCTTACTCTTTTGAAAGTTGACACTACACTGGCTATACCATGTCGCCTTTCAATAATATTTAAGAATATTATCAGGAGTATAACATAATCAGGAAGAGATGCTGGACCTAAACAAATGCATATAAAATGATTTATATTAGAGTTCAGTTTGTCAGCAAGCATAATCTATTAAATGTTTATTATCTGTTTATACTGAGAATAGAAGGGAATACAAATAGAAGCAAAAAGAATGTAGTTTATAATCTCAAGGCACTTATATTCGAAGGGGGAAGACAACACACAAAAAGAAGATGAAAAGGCATTGGTGGGAAAGATATGATAGTATCCAGAAACTGAGCATGATGGAGAAGTTCAGAAGAGTACAGTCTGGTGAGAAATAAAGTGGTAACTGATTGGGGAAATCTGGTAGCAGCTCTTCCATTGGAACAAAATGACCTTAGGGGCAGAAGGCAATTCTGAGATAGGATTTTGTGAGTTCTAGGACTGAAATGATATACAGTAAAAAGCTTTCTTGGGGCATGATGGAGATGTTAGAGGAGGCTAACATGATTTTAATGGTGTTTGTGGGTAAGATTTAAGGATATCCATAACAAAGTAAATTTCAAAAAAAGGTGCAAAAGAGTAAAAAAAAGTCAATTTCTCTCTCTCTCTCTCTCTCTCTCTCTCTCTCTCTCTCTCTCTCTCTCTCTCTCTCTCTCTCTCTCTTTCTCATCATTACTTTCTTAGCTCACAAATACCTTAATGACTAACGTGGTGTAGTGCCAGGGCCAAGAGCATTGTAGTTTGAATCAGAATACCTGGTTCAATTTCCATTTCTAAACCTTGCTAACCATATGATTGTGAACAGATCTTTGAATATTTCCAAACCTGTTTCCTCATTTACAAAATAGGTCAATAGTAATACTTATACTACCTACTGTACAGATTTTTTAATATTTCTTTTGTTTTTTTTGATGAGAAAACTTGCTTGCCAAATTTAAAGTGTTCTACTTGTAAATCTTCATTATTGTCCTTAGAGAAATCTAAGGAACAGTACAGGAAAACAAACAGCTAAATTTTATAGCAAATAATTTCTGCTGTAAGCCACTTAACTGAGAAGTATGTAGTCACTGTAGTCATAGTAGCAGTAAGGTTCTGACTCTGTGGAACAAAATTTATCTTAAAGCCTTTTCCTAAAACAAAGTATCCCAAGCACACTTTGTTACCATGAATACAGGCTTTTGACAGGTGCTATAGATAATCCTTGAACTGGATCCCACATTGAGAAGGAAGAAATGTTGGATCACATATTTTTAAAGGACACAGTGCTTTCAATGTTCTCTTACTGCTCATTGACCCAAAGATTCTCTTTAACAGTAATATTTTTCTGGTAATGCTAATCAGTTGTGATTGACGGGACATATGGATCTTGGAGAAAACAGAATTACAAGTAATCTAAAGAGGGATGGAAAAGAAGCTTTATGACTACAAGTCTACATGAGTCCCATTATGGATGATAATTTGCTCAGGAGAGATGACACAGAAGGAATCATTCAGGACATGTGTAACTTTAAAGAATGAGATAAGTCAGTCCAGAATAAAAGATTACAAATGAGTATAATGTGAGAGCTTCATTGGTACATGTAAAATATTAAAAGAACAAGAGGAAAGATGCTATTTTGGTGAATATGGCATCCACAGGAGATTTATGAAATTACTAAGACAAGAATTTCATTGAAAAGGTGTGGAGGGTTTTGATATGTAATGTATTGGTAGAGGAAATCACATGGATGAAATCTCAGTTTCATTAAAGTATTTTTCAGTTTAGTTATTTACATATCAGTCTATACCACTGTTCTCAAATTATGTACAAAATTCAGAGATAAATAACATTCTAATTAATGTCTGAACGGTGAGAAATAGAGTGGAATGAACACTTCCTGATTCACAGGTTATTTTAATCTTATTTATAACTCCCACCATATATTTTCTTTTTCAGGCACAAAGCCAACCCCTTGATGTCTTATCTTCCTTTATGATTTTTGGAATTTTTTTTCTTATTTGAACTCATAATTAATAAGAGCACTTGGAAAACAAGGGAGAAATGTGAGCCATCACTCACCATCAAGTATTAGACAGTCCTTACTCATCTTGTTATCTCTTTAAGTTGAAAATTTTATCTCCTTAAAGTCAGATATTGCAAGTACTCTAAACTGGTGTTTGACAGTACAATGTAATCAAAAATATGAGAAAGGGAAATAGCACAAGGAAACAGCTTTTTAAATGCAGAAAATCAAGAATTTATTTCCAATAAAATATATTTATGCTTTGTAGCCTTCATTGTCAAATTAAACCATAGAATGGAGAGCAGGAAGGGACCTCCCCGATCATTTAGCAAATCAATTAATCAATTTGAAAGTGTTTATTAAGAGACTACTATTTCTTGGTACTGTGTAAAATGCTAAATATATAAAGAAAAAAAGAAATCAAAAATACCTTAAAAGAACATACATTCCATTGGGGAAACCAACACATGCACATAAAAAGATGGAGAAATTCAAAATAAGGGCATATTGAATGGGAAGATCTTAGCAACTAGGTGTATCTGGAAAAGAAGCTATGTAGGTAGTACCATGCTGATCTTTGAAAGAAGTTAAGGACTTTAAGATTTTGAAGGATAGTGGGAAAAGAGAAAATCTTTCAGGCAGATAAGTGAAATATTGGGTGTGAGAAACAGCATGGAGGCCAATTTGACTAGACCAGAGATTGTGTGAAGGGAAAAGATGCAAGTCCAAAACATAGTTTGGAGTCTGGTTCTTTGAAAGCCTAACAAAAAGGTTTTCCATTGATCCTAAAGATATTAGGAAGCCATTCTAGTTTATTCAGTAAGAGTGTGTGACATGGCCGTAAGTGTGCAGTGGGAAAATGACTATGTAGAGAATGTTTTGGATAAGGGAGATACCTGGAGCAAGGAGAACTATTAGGAGAAAATTGTAAAATACTAGGAAAGGAATAAAATGACAATACTCCAATGTCCTGATTTTACGGATCTGAAAACTGAGGCCCTAAATGTTTAAATTGCTTCATTTGATTCACATAGTTAGCTAGAAGTAGAACCATGATGAGAACCCAAGTGTCCTTATTCCTAGCCTAATTTCTTTATAATATATTATGCTACCTTTCCCATGAAAACAACTGTATAGAAAAGCACCTGTCCAGTAGAAATAGTGATAAAATTATTACTTCCCACCCAATGAAATTATGTTTCCATGACTTCTCCATCATGATGGATTTGAAATGGTAACCCAAGGCAACAAGGCTCTCCATTCCATTACTAATCTCATGAACTATCTATTCCCCTACTTGACAACTTTTATTGTATTTTAATGCAAATGAGTCACTGTTCAATACTTCTGCTAACTGCATGTCTCACAGCATTACCCAGCTGACTGGGCCATTACATGAAAGATGAATTTGTATTTCAGAATGCAAAATATAAACATTCCTTCAGAGGTTTGCTTTCCCTTCTAAATTAAAAATAAGTTATCTTTGAAAAATGGTTTCATATTTGCTTTTAGATGCTTCCTGTTAAGGACAATTTATAAGAGGGGTTATGCAGCTTAATTCACAGTATGTTCCTAAAGAATATCACAAACAATAAATGCTGGTCTGAAAATTTACTCTTGTTTACATGAATTCTCCATCAAATATTGTCAAGCTAAGTGGAAAATACTCCTCAAGTGACAATAAGGAAGTAAAGAGTGATGGGGGCAAATGGGACAAATAAGAGACAGGTGTCATTTGAAAAAGGTTGACACAGAGTCCCATATTGAGGATGCTTAATCAAGGAGCATTATCGCAAGGGATCTATAGGTTCAATAGTCAGGTATTAGTGCCAGAGGAGTCTAGCAGTAGGAATCAGATTCTAATCATGTGGAGACTGAAGGCAAGAAATACAGTCTCAGGGGGGATCTGGACTACCAAACAGGGACTTGGTCACAAAAGAACTAGAAAGGTACTCATTTACCTTGGCACTGAGGTAAAGAGTAGGAACTCCATTGAGGGGCAGCTAGGTGGTGCAGGGAATAGAGCACCAGTACAAGAGTCAGGAGGACCTGAGTTCAAATCTCACCTCAGACACTTGACTCATTAGCTATGTGACTTTGGGCAAGTCACTTAACCAAAGTTGCCTCATCTTGGGTCATCTCCAGTCATCCTGATGAATATCTGGTCACTGGATTCAGATGGCTCTGGATGAGAAGTGAGACTGGTGACCTGCACAGCCCTCCCTCAGTCAAAATCAAGTCAAGGGCAAGTCACAAGTCATGTCATCACTTCTCTGATGGCATGGTCACACACAGGAACTTCATCACAGAGGAGTTAGATTGAAATTATTTGTTGTGTTACAAAATACATTCTTCCTAACTGGAGTCAATGTTAATCTCAGAATCTGGAGTGTCACAGAGCATATAGGTATACCTCTGATCAAATATTAGTGGACACAGATACAGGAATCAACATAGTTCATTACCTAATGGGATTTAAGGGCTGATTCATAAGAAGTTTAACCAATGACATAAAAGACTACAGGTAATTAAAAAAGATCAGATTCAAGAATTTTGCTTTAACTTAGGTATGGTCAGCAGTCCTTTTGACAAATTGCCAATTGTCCTTTCTGTGTCTGACTCCAATAAAGTGTCATTTAAGGTTCTATGTAAACAATAGCATATTTCATTTTGCTCCCTTTCATGAACTTTACATTCCAGCTGGGCCTCATTCCGCTCATGAATATAACTTGTACTTTCTCTTTCTGTGCCTTGACCTACAGTGTTTTCTCTTTCTAGAGTGTCCTCTATTCTTTCTTGTCATCTGTTATATTCCTTTATATCCTATAAAGCCCAGATCAAAAGGCTTTTCCTACCTTGTACTCCACTTCTCTAAAAAACCATGCCATGTATTATTATATGCTACTAGTAGGCATATCATGTATTATCGTATGCTATAGATATCTGTGCTTGTCTTTTTTCACCTACTACATCTCAAGGACGGGGAACAGGTGGCCTCAAGACCACATGTGGCCCTCTAGGTCCTCAAGTGCAGTCCTTTGAATCCAAACTTCACAGAACAAATACTCTTAAAAGAATTTGTTTTGTAAAACTTGGACTCAGTGACCTAGAAGCCATCTATGGACTGAAGGCCATAGGTTCCCCATCCCTGTGGCTCTAAATTTTATGAGAGCAGTTATTATGTCTTTGCCAAACTTTGTGTATATCATAGTGCTTTGCTTACAGTGAGTGTTTAATAATTGTTTAATTGAAACATAGGAATATGTTTCTAACAATTCTTTTGCACATTAGATTCAATACAATGCTAGACTTCCAGTAAGGAAGATCTAATTTGAATAGATCTTACCCTGGGTACCTATAAAGTATATGACACCAAGGAAATTATTCTCAGACCTTCAATTCCCTTATTTGAAAAAGAAAATGGGGGTAAAATGGCACCTTCTTCAAAAGGCTATTGTGAATAATGAAAAAATAAGAATAATGAAAGATCATTGGTCTACTTTCTCATATAACAATATTAACTCACTTTTACATAATGTTAAGATTTTCAAAATTCTATATACATATATAATATTTTATATAACTAAAATATTCATATATCTAGTATATATATATATAAATATATACTTTCTACATACTACATAAAGTGTTTTGTAAATCTTAATCTTTTATATAAATGAAAGTTAATATTATCATATGATAAAGTAGGAGGAGAGTGGTCATTAAAGAGTCAAGAGTGTTGACCATTAAAATATCTTGAAATTCCACAAAGAGAAAGTTTTAGACAACCAAGATTGGTATATTTGGAATGGCAAACTGGGCCATCTTTTATCTCAATTCTTATTTTTACCTTTAGTCACTGAATGGGTGTGGCCTCAGACAAATTGAGACTTGGGAAAGACATGATTTTAGAAAAGTTAAAGTCAACCACTGCATTCTGGGCCATCACCAATTGTCTTGAACTTTGTCTTATCACCATGCTCTGATGACTCCAGAAGAGAGAGTAAGGCTGGCAACTTTTCACAGCTCTCTCGCTTAAACTCAATTCACTGGCATGTCAAGACTTCACCCACATAATGTCATTGATCTTTGAGAATGAAGAATGAACAGCAAAACTTTTCTATGGCTTAGCTTTCAGACAATCACACAGACACTAGGCTAAAGTAAATAAAACAGATTTAATGGAAGTTAAAGTGGTAAAGTAGAGACAAGTAAAAAACATACCATGTGTTCTTGGGCTGCTGTTGTTTTTCTTTTTAAATTTTTTGTAAGCAGATGCTATATTTTATGTCTTTGAAAATTAGTCAGCATGCCATATGAAGAAGGATGATTATGTTAATTGTTACTTTATTATGGAGGTTTTATAAGGCATATATTCATTTATCACTTTTATAAGTGAACCTCCACCATATTATATCGAATTTTGTACTCCAACCAATTCTTGATCTTTAAGGACCTGATTACACATTCGGTTAGAGAGCAAAGAGAGCTTAGAAATCATCTCCTTGAATCTCTAGTTAACAAGCAAAAAAAAAAACCTGAGGCCAAAAGAGGTTAAATAATTTAGCCAAGGTCACTTAAATAATTAAGGTCAGATGCAAGACAAGACTGAAGGCCCAGTTCCATGCTTAATATATTGCCCTTTCCTCTATGCCATACTTGTTTTCAAGTGAGGCTTCTATACTCTTATCTGGATATTTATCTATTACCTATTTAACTACTTATAAGCTCTTTAAAAGTTTTGATAAAAGAAAAATCAGCCAAAAATCAAGAAAAAAATGGTTAAGTATATAAGAAAAATCAAAGCTAAGTAGGACAAGATCACTTCTAGCTAGGTAGATAATATCAGATATCAATGCTTAGGTGACAAGAAAAATGGTATTGATGCTTACAGTAACAGGAAGATTAGGAGGAAGAGCTTGAAAATGGAAAGACAGAAGGAGAAATGAAAAAGAAAGAGAGGAGAAGAAAAGCCCAGGACAATGTAAGGGTTTGTCCACTCTTAGGTGTCAAGAAGAACACAAGACAATGAAGAAATATTTATAAGGAATGGCTAGATGGTAAGAAAAGCAAACTGAAAGTCAAGGAAGGAAGGAAATCAAGGAAGAAAGGGTGGTTAACAAAGTCAAATGCTTGACAATGTCAGAAAAAAAGAAAAAAAAATAGGAATTGGATTTGGAAACAAAATCGGTAATGACACTGAAGAGGTAAGATCAGTCCACACTAGAGATAGATTACAGACATATATATTATTTCCTTTCAATCTTGATTCCAGCAACCTTTTTCTCTACTGTTAAAGCACTTTCTACCAGATTCATTTATTTGAATTTGATAAATCATATTGATATAAAAATGTCTTTTATAAATTCCTTGACTAAAATTGATTGAGATAAATGATTTAAGTAAATAAAAGAAAATCCCGAAACAATAGAAAATAAATGGCCCTGTGTTTTTAATCTTCCTTTTAGAAACAATTCATTGTTTTTAAAAAAAATCATGCTTTTAGATTTTTGAATTTTCTATATCACTGTCATTTTTTTTGTTAAATTTTCCCCATCCAGCTGCAATCTCCTTTTCAATGACACCCTTCCCTAAAAAAATATGCTCAACCAATACAGCAGCCACAAGTGGTAGCTTATAAACCTTTCTTATCACTAGCCCATTCACTAACTTTTCTACTAAATTTCAGGAAAGGTACATTTTACACTCTTTTCTCTAAGACAATGTTGTTTATTGCAATGATCTGAGCCCAGACTTTCTGCCTTGTTTTTATTTCAATTTTTCTATTGATAGTCAATACTATATTCTCATTTTTACTTCTTGTTCTATCACTTCAACTCTTTCCATGTTTCTTTCAATTCCTTACATTTGTCAATTTGAACAGTGTAATACTATATTACATGTACATACAATAATTGTTCAGTTTTCAGAAATTTTCTTTGAAAAACCCAGGAAAAAAAAAACAATTTTTTCTTTGACCCAAGGGGGACAATAATATTTCCATAGAAAGAATCACAATCTTGATATTATAAGCAGGACAAATGTAGTTTCCAAGCAACCTTTGCAGTCAGCAGTTAAACTCACTTGAGCTCTAGCTCTGGAGCAAATGATCATGCAATTGCCTCATATTCTTTAAATTTTCATTTAGTATTTGAGGCAGGACTTCCAGATGAGTCACATGTAGGAATAACTTTTAGTTTTTCTGAAAAATCAGCAAAACACTTCTTTAAGAAATAGATCTTTGAAAAAAACTTTAAACACAGTGTCATATCACATTGTCATCATGCAAATTAAAACAATAATACAAAATGTGGCATTTTTTTAAATCTTAAAAGTTTGAACATTTACCATATTGAGAAAAGGATTTGTGAGCCCTTTTAATAGCCACTGTTATTTCCCTGTATTCAAATGTGATCACTACTTTTAAAAGGTTGAAAAATATGACAATCAATCATTTGGATGTTTTATGTACATGACACAAAGCTGTTTCTTTGATCTTTCTATACAAAATAAATGCTACCAAAAAAATAATTTTTTTTTGTTTTTTTTGTTTTTTATTTTTGTTTTTTTTTATAAATAAATTTATTTAACTTTTTACATTCATTTTCACAAGATTTTGGGTTCCAAAATTTTCTCCCCATTTGTCCCCTCC
>JAQQSK010006580.1:0-14367 GCA_028658325.1 Potorous gilbertii
GATTTTCAAAATCCTTTTTGAGCTCCTCCATGGCCTGAGCCCATGGGGTATCTCTTTCAGATATTTGGGATACAGAGGCTTCGACTCCCATGTCTTTACCAGATCGTAAGCAGACCTCCTCGTCGTCAAATGGAGGAATGATCTTCTCAAGGAAATAACCATCTATGGTCTTAGTTTTTTTCCCTTTTCTGGGCATTTTCCCAGCCAGTTACTTGATTTCTGAGAGTCCTCTCCAGCCCCTGGCCTAGATCCGCCCGCTAGTGTTTGGGGTCTGAGATTCAAATGCTGCTCCCCAGCCTCAGGGCTTTTGGCAGCAGGCCTGACTGGTCTTCAATGGGGGCTTATCTGCTGGTGCTCAGGTTGGGGCAGGGCTGCCTCTCAGGCTCCGTTCCCTCAGGGGCTTTATACAGAGATCCTTTGTAGTGGAACTGGGGTGGAGCTCCAGAGCACTCTGGGAGTCTCTGGCTGAGTTACCTCTGCCTCTGGCCGAGCTGCCTCAGCCTCTGCTGCAGCGGCAGCTTCCCAGGGGTTCCGAGTCCCGGAGATCCCCCTCTCCCCTCTCAGCCCGTCTCTCTCACTGACCTGTGCGTCTGTGGGTGGAGGGACCTTCGCAGCCGCCCAGAGATTCAGGTCCCTGACGCCTGCTGGGCTCTGCTCGCTCCTCTCAGTGCGGTGCGGCTGGGGCGGGGGAGGGGAAGGCCTCTGCAGGACAGGACTCAGCCCCCTTTTGGGGTACCTTTGTGGTCGGTTTTTCAGGGCTCTCTGCAATGGATATCTCCTTCACTGTGTTGCTGCGCGGCTTCCACTGTTCCAGAATTTGTCAGGAGTTCTTTTTACAGGAAATCTATGGGCTGTGGATTCGGAGCTAGCAAATGTGAGTCTTTCTATTCCACCATCTTGGCTCCGCCCCCCTCCTTATTTTCTAATAAGGAAATATAACACATATAGGGGAATGGAAGATCAGGAAAGGGAGTTTTTGTTTGTACGTCATGATGATGAGTAGAACCAAAGTAGATTTGTTGGGAAGTACAGTCCAAAAAAACATGGATGTAACAAGTTGAGTGAATTTTCACTCATTTCTCTACAAACAATAAAGCTTAGCTTCAGGGTTAGATGGACTAACTTCTCTAACTTGGGGAGTCTCAGGAGGTCTAGGTGCAAGAGAAGTTATTCCTGGCAGCAATAAAGACAGATATGACAGGGTAATATGAAGAAATACAGGATACAGTGCTACTTTAATTTTAGGAGATTATAAAGGAAGGAGTCTATATGAATGTTTTATGTGGGCTACTAGATATTTTTTTTTACATTATGAACGGAAAATTCAGCAATTTTTTTGAGTGCATATTATATACAGATCACTTAGTAAGATAGCAAGTAGTGTCAGATGTTCAAAATGAGTTTCTTTATATATTTCTTCTAAAACCATTCTCTTCCTCTACACTTCTGACATTTCTGCTTTAAGCACCACCATAATTTGAGTTACTTAGGTTCATAACCTCAGAGTCATCCTCAACTCTCCCCTCATCTTTATGTACAACATCTAATCCATTGCCTAGTCTTAGTAAATATATGTCCTCAATATCTATTGAATCTGTCCCTTCTCTCTACTCATTCAGGCCCCATTCAAATTCAAGATCTTTAATCTGGACTATTACAAGAGCCTCCCAACTATCTCTCAGCTTCAAGTTTCTTGTCTTTTTAATTTAATGTCCATATAGCTTCTCTATTGTTATTTTAAAAACACTAATTGGTTCATGCCTTTTGCCTACTCTAAAATATTAATTATTTCTGCCTTTTTGCCATTATGAGAAAAGACAATTTTCTCAGCTTGGAATTTAAAGATCTTCAAAACAGGATGCCTACCTGCTTTTATTTCATATTTATTATTCTTTTTTATTCTAGTAATGCAAGCCATATATGTGTGCGTGCGCGCGCGCGCGCGTGTGTGTGTGTGTGTGTAGGTACAATGACACAAGATGAAATCATATATATATGATTAAATATTATATATATAATACAATATAATATATAATATTAATTAATTAATATCAATCATTTTAGTTTAATAGTAGTAATACTTTAATTAATAATATTAATATATTAATTATATATTATATGTGAAATATATATCATATATAACCATATATATATATATGATTTCATCTTGTGTCATTGTACCTTTATACAGGTCATCCAATATATATTTTCCAGCTCTAGCTTATACTTTGCATCTTAGACTCCCTATATTCCTTCAAAATACATTTCAAGTACCAGCACTTACACAAAATTTCTCTCCTTCCCTGTCCTCCCTCCCCATTATATTTTGTACTTACCTGTGTACATGTTTTCTCCCCTCTCCTGTCCACCATGAGTTCAAACTCTTCTCCTATTCATCATAGCTTCCAAAATAATACTTTTAAAACACAAGTCTGATCATCTCATTTCTCTCTTCAATGAGCCCAACTGGCTTCCCAATACCACTTTGTATAAAATGCTGTTTAGTATTTAAAATTGATCTAGGTAAATCCATTATTTAATCCTGTGTATTTATTTCAATTGTCTTCAATTCTTCGTGATACCATTTGAAGTTTTCTTGGAAAATATTTTGGAGTGGTTTACCATTTTCTTCTGCAACCCATTTTACATAGGAGGAAATGAAGGCAAATAGGGTTAAGTAACTTCCCCACAGTTACACACCTAGTAAGTATCTGAGGCCAGATTTGAACTCATGAAAATGCAGCTCTGTGCTCAAGGCCCAATACTCTATCTACTATACCATCTAGCTATCTTTAGTCCTTATACTCCAAGAATAAATAAATTAAGTCCTCCCCCACTCACATCTTCCAAATCACATTAATTAGGTGCATATAAAGGAAAGGAATTGACTTCTCTTATTTTCTTTTTCCCACAAATATTCTTCAATCCAACATAATTTATTGATAAATTCAAGAATCATGGTTAGGTAAGAATAAACTTCAAATCAGGCTGACCTGTGTTCAGGTCCTAAATCTAGCATTTATTATTTCTATGACCATAAGCAAATCATTTAACATTGTAGATTTTCAAACAGCTCTTTCAGACTTGCCTATTAAGTCATACCTAGGATCAACTTTCAAAGAGCAAGGCTAAAACTGATAAAATCACAGATTCACCCTTTCCCCAAAAATGCTATATGTATGATCCAACTATTAACGAATTTCTCATTTGAGTGATAAATAAAAGCAATTAATGGTTTTTCAGGACCATTGCAAATTCCAGAAAAATAACTTAGATTTCTATTTAGCACTATAAAAAATATTTGTCTTCAGAAACCCATAAATTTAAATTTCCTTTTTCCCGAGAAAGGTTATGGAAGAGATATACTGGTTAAGGTAGGAGGAAGTAGGAGGTAAAAATTTGGTCCATTAAGATCTAAAAATTCAAATAGAGAATTTATTATATATGCCTAACAAACCACAATTTAAAGAAATTTAATTTACAGATAGTCTTTTCTCAAATCTAACTTGAAAGCCCAGTGTTAATTGGTCAGCTCCTCTGGAAGATCCGGTAAGTAAGAAAGAATTGAGTTGCTAGAGTTCCATGTACAGTAGTCTGCAGAAACAATTATAGAATACTGGTGAGCAATGAATATGTGCTTTTCTGAACAGATGCTTGATGCTTTATTATACAAGCATAAATAGTACTATTTACATACATACATAATATAGAGATAAATAAAGGCTTTGACTTCAATTTAAACATTTTCAAATGACTGTGAACTCAAACGTGACCATTTTTTCAAACTTTTTTAAAACCCAATTGTTGGATCATACATACACATAGGAAAAATAAATGGTTATCTGTTTGATGAGAATATTTAATGACAGCTAACAAGCATTAAAATTATCTTAAAAAGATTTGCACATCAATGTAAACAAGATATGTGTGCTATATATTATCTACTAATGCTTCATATGTATATGTGAAAACCATATATATTTAATACATGATACAAATTATTTACAGGAGAGATATGTTTTGGAGAAGGAAAGGAGCTTCTCTCTTTTAACATACTGAATGTAAGATATCTGTGCCCTATCCAGATGAAAATACATTGAGAGCAGTGTGTCCTTTAAGGAAAAGCTGTGAGGGGATAGACTGGGCTTTTTTTATGCCCCAAAGTATCGCTCCCTGCACAGGGCCTCTACCACTTCCTACTGCCACCTCAAAGCCAGATTTTTCAGGTGAAAATAACTTAGAGGACCTCAGGCTGAATGCTAACACTTCATACTTTCTATCACTTGTTCTCAGCATGATGCCTAAGGAAAGAGGAAGGTCCAGATGTCTTCCTTCTGCCACAAAACAACTACTTCTCTCTGTGCCTCCACAAGAAAACTTCTATTTTCTGCTATCAGTTCACTCTCCCACCTGGAACATGGAGAACTCCCTGTACAAAGAGCAATCCCCTTTTTTGACTTTAGGGTCCCCATGTCTATCTTTCACTGTCCATTGAGAGTGGTAAATTAGCACCCTTTGTTCAATGATAAATATTTTCACATCTGGTCATACTTTCCATATTCCACTGACTCTGAACTCTCTTAGGTCCATTACATAAGAGACATACTTCATTCTTCACTATCTCTCAAAAATTTATCACCAAGGGATGTTAATTTCAACTTTGTGACATTTCTCTTATATATCCTTTTCTCTTCTCTAACACTGCCAATACTCTAGTACAGGTTTCCATCACCAACACTAATATTACTGCAATAGCCTTCTAGTGGGTCTACCTACTTCAAGTTTTTCATCTTTCCAATCCATCCTCCATTCAACTAATAAAGTGATTTTCCTAAATACAGTGGATGATGATACAGCAATGAATACTGAGGAGCAGTTGGACATGTAAGGGATAAATGAAAGAAAAGGATGTCATAGAATTCAAGGAGTAACTTATCAACAGTTTGATGTGGTCAGCTTTCAAATGGAAAGAACTGTTATGAGAGATGAAGAGAAAAAAGGTTAACAGATTTATGGGAGTACCAATCACCCTTAAAAGAGCAGTTAACTGGTCAAATTAACAAGGGAGTTATTAAAGGGTTAAGAAATGAATGGGAGGTAAGGAAGTGGAGTCAATAAATGTAGATAGTTCGCTTCACTCTAGAAAGTTGGTTGTGAAAAGGACAGATGTGACATAGACCTGAAAGTGTGGTAGGATGCACTAAAAAATCATAATGGACATGTATTTGTAAATATTTGTATATAGCATTAAAGGAGCTGGCTGGTAGGTACAAATTGAACATGAAATAAAGAAAGGACACGATCTAAACAGGAGTGAGGAGACTGTGACCTTGAGGCAGGTTCTATGAAATTTGGATTCAGTCAAAAGTTCACATTTGAAGACCTAGAGAGACACATGTGGCCTTGAGAGCAAAGGTTCTCCACACCTAGAAGGGTATGTTCTTGAAGGAAAAGTCAGAGGATTAAATCAGGAGCATAAGAAGAGAGGTTTGAGAAGGCAAAATTCTGGTTATTTAAGAAACTGGAGAGATGGAGTTGAGAATGGATAACGATATTAAGGGCCCTCAGTTATAAAATATGGGAGAAGAGGGAATTCATTGTAGGAAATATTATTTTCTCTGAATTGCTGGAGTCCAGGTCAGGGGTAGGGAAATTTTTTGTTAATTTATTTATTTATCTATTTATTTATTTATAAATGTTCTACTTCCTTAAAATTCCTTCCTTCCTTATAATTCCTTAAAATTAAGATTTTATCCCCCCCCCCACACCTTCCCCCCGCTATGCCCCCTCCCTCCCCAGGACAGCATACAATTCTGTATAGGTTCTACATATACTTTCCTATTGAGCACATTTTCACTATGGTCATGCTATGTAGTCGCACTAAAATAAATGGAAGAAATCATATAACAAATCAAAACATAATACGCTAAAACCCCCACACACACAAACATGATCTGCTACATTCTGGGAATGACTTCCATATTTCTTTCTCTGAGTGTGGGAGGCATTTTGCCTTAGAAAATACTCATTGGGATTTTTTTTTCAGTAAGTTCTTGTGTTACTACAAAGTTCCAAGTCGACCAGAAAAAACTCTCGCACACTGTGGTCGTTGCTGTGCACAAAGTTTTCCTTCTGCTCCTTTTGGTCAGCATCGGATCATAAAAGTCCTTCCTCGCCTCCTTGAAGTCTTCTTGTTCATCATTTCTTATGGCACAATAGTACTCCATTACATTTATATGCCATAATTTATTAAGCCATTCCCCAATTGATGGGCATCTCCTTGATTTCCAATTCTTGGCTAAAACAAAGAGTGCTGCTATAAATATTTTTGTACATATGGGTCCCTTTTTCATTTTTATAATCCCTTGGGGATACAGTTCTAGTAGTGATATTGCTGGGTCAAAGGGTATGCACATTTTTGTAGCCCTTTGGGCATAGTTCCAAACCGTTCTCCAGAAAAGTTGGATGATCTCACAGCCCCACCAACAGTGAATTAGTGTTCCAACTCTCCCATATCCTCTCCTGCATTTATCATTTTCTTGTTCTGTCATGTTTGCCAATCTTATAAGTGTGATGTGGTATCTCAGAGTTGTTTTGATTTGCATCTCTCTAATCAGTAGTGATTTAGAGCACTTTTTCATATGATTATAGATATCTTTAATTTCTTCCCCTGAAAATTGCCTGTTCATATCCTTTGACCATTTATCAATTGGGGAATGACTTGTATGATTATATATTTGAGTCGGTTCTCTAAATATTCTAAAAATGAGGCCTTTATCCCCAAGCTTAGCCGTAAAAATTTTTTCCCAACTTACTACATCCCTCCGAATTTTGGATTCAATGAGATTGGTTGTGCAAAAACTTTTCAACTTAATATAATCAAAATTATCCGCCTTGCATTTCATAATGTTTTCTATCGTTTCTTTAGAAAAAAAATACTTCCCCTCTCCATAAATGTGATAAATACACTATTCCTTGCTTCTCCAGTTTATTCACGGTATCAATCTTTATACTTAAATCATGTACCCATCTGGACTTTATTCTTGTGTAGGTGTCAGGCATGGGTCTATGCCTAAATTCTGCCACACAGTTAACCAGTTTTCCGGGCAATTTTTGTCGAACAGTGAGTTCTTATCCCAGAAGCAGGGGTCTTTGGGTTTATCAAACAGGAGGTTGCTATATTCCTTGCATACTGTGTCTTGGGTGCCAAGTCTATTCCATATGTCCACCCCTCTGTTTCTTAGCCAATACCAAGTGGTTTTGATAATTGCTGCTTTATAATACAATTTGAAGTCTGGTAGGGCTAGACCACCTTCCCAAGCATTTCTTTTCATTAGTCCCTTTCATATTCTGGACATTTTGTTTTTCCAAATGAATATTGATATTATTTTATCGAGGTCTAGAAAATAATTATCGGATAGTTTAATTGGTATGGCACTAAATAAGTAAATAAATTTAGGTAGAATTGTCATTTTTGTTATATTAGCTCAGCCTACCCATGAACAACTGATGTTTTTCCACTTACTTAAATCTGACTTTATTTATGCAAAAATGTGTCTTGTAATTGTGTTCATATAATCCCTGTGTTTGTTTTGGCAGATAAACTCCTAAGTATTTTTTAGTGTCTACTCTAGCTTTAAATGGGATTTCTCTTTCTATCTCTTGCTGTTGGACTTTGTTGCTAATATATAGGAATGCAGGAGATTTCTGGGGGTTTATTTTGTAACCTGCAACTTTGCCAAAGTTGTTTATTATTTAAAGTAATTTTTGACTTGCATCTCTAAGATTCTCTAAGTATATCATCATACCCTCTGCAAAGAGTGATAACTTAGTTTCTTCTTTGGTTATTTTTATTCCTTCAATTTCTTTATCTTGTCTAATTGCCACTGCTAACATTTCTAGTACCATATTGAATAATGGTGGTGATAGTGGGCATCCTTGTTTCACCCCTGACCTTATTGGAAATACATCTAGCTTATCCCCATTGCATGTAATGCTTGCTGAAGGTTTTAGTTAGATACTGCTTATTATTTTATGGAAAGTTCCCTTTATTCCTGTGTTCTCCAGTGTTTTTAATAGGAATGGGTGTTGTATTTTGTCGAAAGCTTTTCCTGCATCTATTGAGATCATCATGTGTTTTTTGTTAGTTTTATTGTTGATATTATCAATAATGCTAATAGTTTTCCTAATATTGAACCAGCCCTGCATTCCTGGAATGAAACATACCTGATCATAATGTATTATTCTCTTGGTAAGATGCTGTATTCGTTTTGCTAAAATCTTGTTTAAAATTTTTGCTTCTATATGCATTAGAGAAATTGGTCTACAATTTTCTTTTTCTGTTTTGTCTCTTCCTGGTTTGGGTATCAAAACCATATTTGTATCATAGAAAGAATTTGGGAGGGCTCCTTCTTCCCTAATATTCAAAAATAGTCTATATAGTATTGGAATTAACTGTTCTTTAAAGGTTTGATAGAATTCACTTGTGAATCCATCTGGTCCTGGATATTTTTTCCTAGGGAGTTCATTGATGGTTTGTTCAATTTCTTTTTCTGAGATGTATTCAACTTCCTCTTCTGTTAATCTGGGCTATTTGAATTTTTTAAAATATTCATCCATCTCTTTTAGATTATCGAATTTGTGGTCATAAAGTTGGGCAAAGTAATTTCTAATTATTATTTTAATTTCCTCCTCATTGGAGGTGAGTTCACCCCTTTCATTTTTAATATTAGTAATTTGATTTTCTTCTTTCCTTTTTTAAATCAAATTGACAAAAGGTTTATCAATTTTATTATTTTTTTCATAAAACCAACTATTGGTTTTATTAATTCAATAGTTTAATTAATTTCAATTTTATTAATCTCTCCTTTGGTTTTCAGTATTTCTAATTTGGTATTTTCTTGGGGATTTTCAATGTGTTCTTTTTCTAGCTTTTTCAGCTGCATGCCCAAGTCATTAATCTCCTCTTTCTCTATTTTATTTATGTAGGCATTCAAAGATATAAAACTTCCCCTTAAAACTGCTTTTGCAGTATCCCATAAGATTTGGGAGGTTGTCTCATTATTGTCATTCTCTTGAATGAAGTTGTTGATTGTTTCTATGATTTTTTTTCTTTTACCCATTCCTTCTTTAGAATTAAATTATTTAGTTTCAAATTGATTTTTGCTTTATCTTTCCATGGCCTTTTGTTACATATATATATTTTTTTGCATTATGATTTGAGAAGGATGCATTCATTATCTCTGCCTTTCTGCACTGGATTGTAAGATTTTTATGTCCTAGTACATAGTCAGTTTTTGTAAATGTTCCATGTACCACTGAGAAAAAGGTATATTCCTTTCTATTCGCATTCAATTTTCTCCAAAGATCTATCATATCTACCTTATCTAGAGTTTTATTTACCTCCTTAACCTCTTTCTTGTTTATTTTGAGGTTAGATTTATCAAGTTCAGAAAGGGGTGGTTTAGGTCCCCCACTAGTATAGTTTTGCTGTCAATTTCTTCCTTCAACTCCCCCAACCCCTCCTCTAAGAATCTGGATGCTATACCACTTGGAGCATAGATGTTTATTAATGATATTGCTTCATTGTCTATGGTGCCTTTTAGCAGGATATAGTTTCCATCCTTATCCCTTTTGATTAGATCTATTTCTCCTTTTGCTTTGTCTGAGATTAGGATTGCTACTCCTGCCTTTCTTACATCAGCTGAAGCACAATATATTCTGCTCCAGGGAATTTTTAATGTTGAAATGTTGAAAGGCTGCATTTGTATTTAGCTGTAATCAAACAAGGCTGCATTAAAGAAATTTCAATTAGATATACTTAAAAAAGTACATTATTTTGCAAAAAATAATCTCACTAATATACACTTAATAATTTCAAAAATTGAAAATTATTTGCTAATTTTAAAGCTAACTAACCTTTCAATGACTTTTCCACGTCTGATTTTTGTTGGAAAGGATTTGAAAATTTATTTGAAGCGTGGAGGTCCACAGTTGCAGTTGATGTTCTAGATGAATATTAGTGGGGGGTGGGGGGGCCAGTAGAGCCAAGATGGCAGAGTGAGAGAAACAACTCATCTAACCTCTTAAACAAACTCCTTCAGATACCTCCAAGGAGAAAATCTGACCAAATTTTGGAAGTGCAGAATCCAATAAGAGACAGACTGTGGCAGATTCACAGCCCAGGACAGACTGGAAGGTCCACTGGAAGGATCTCTTCCACAGGGGTGAGCCCACAGTGCACAGTGTAGCAGCAGAGAGGGAGCGCCCCAGGGAAACATGAGATAGCAGCCAATGGAACCAGTGGAGCAGTGACTCAGGGTGACAGACCAACAGAGCCAAGGGAGTGATAGCCACGGAGTCCCCGGTATCAGTTACAGCAGCTCCTGAGACTTTCAGCCAGCAGATCAAACATCAGTAAGTCATCTGCTTGAACTTTCAGGAGCCCAGATGGTAGAATGATCAGTAAATGCTCTCTCCTCCCCACTGGATGATCTCAAAAGGACCATAACATTTTTCCCCAGGAAAACCCTGCATCAGCGGGAACAGCAGAGGGGGCAAGTAGTCTCATAACAATTGAGGGGAAGGAAAATAGCTAAGGGGGATTCCTCTTACTGTGGCAGAGGCAAACCAGAAGGAGAGGGATCCCAGGGCAGTGGAAACTCGCACTAGGACACAGGTAGCCTCAGTGCTAGGAGAGGAGTCTTATGAAGGGTGGATCAGAATTCCAGGGGAAATGGGAAGACAATAGGGCAGCTAGGATCACCAACCCCTGAGCCTGCCTTTGCCTCAACTCAGCTGAGGAAATCTCCCATGACCAGTCTACCCCTCCCTCATGTTTACCAAGCTAGCCCCAGGGCTGATCAGGGAAACACAAAACAAAAAGATAAAAAGACATGTGCCCTTAGTTTTTTCACACCAGTCAGCTCAACAACAAGTTCTGCAGCTTCTCACTGAAAGAACCAGAAGGCACAACACACAATCACCATGACGAGCACGAAAGGCAAAACAAGGGCAAAAAACCATAGAATCCTTCTATGGAGACAAAGATCAAAACATAAATACCAAAGAGGTCAGTGGTGAGACTGTACTTCCATCTGAAACTTCAGAAGGGACTATGAAATGCTCGCATGCACAAAAAGCTCTCCTGAAACAGTTGGAGGAGAAAATAGAAGAGAACCTGGCCAATAATTTTAAAAATATGAAAAAAGAATTCCAAGAAGAGAACATCTCTTTAAAAAAGAAATGAACCAATGGAAAAGAAAGTTCAATAACTAACTGGAGAAAATAATTCCTTAAAAGAAGCAATTGGACAGATGGAAAAGGAGATGCAAAAGTTAACTGAAGAAAGCCATTTGATAAAAATTGGAATTGGGGAACTAGAAACTAATGACTCCATGAGATAGCCAGAGTCAGTCAAACAAAACATAAAGAATGAAAAGATACAAGAAAATGTAAAATGTCTAATTGGAAAAACAACTGACCTGGAAAACAGATCCAGGAGAAAACTTAAGAATTATTGGCCTGCCAGAAAGCCATGATGAAAAAAGAGTCTGCATTATGTCTTCCAGGAAATCATCAAGGAAATCTGCACAGAAGTGCTAGATACAGAGGGAAAAATAGTCATTGAAAGAAACCACCATTCACCTCCAGAAAGGGATCCCAAACTCAAAAAACCAAGAAATAGTGTTACCAAATTCCAGAACTAAAAAGGGAAGGAGAAAATAATACAAGCAGCCAGAAAGAAACCATTAAAATATCACGGAGCTTCAGTCAGGATCACACAGGACTTTGCAGCTTCTACATCAAAAGATCGAAGGAATTTGAATCTGATATTCCATAAAGCAAAGGAGCTGAGACTACAACCAAGGATCAACTACCCAGCAAAGTTCAGCATAACATTTCAGGCAAGGAGATGATCATTCAATGAAGAAAGGGATTTCCAGACCTTCCTGACAAAAATGATAGAACTTAGCAGAAAATTAGATCTTCAAATGCAGGTCTCATGAGAGGCATAAAAAAGTAAAAGGGGGGAAAAAAACAAAAAAAAAGTGTTACTCAATTTAGGCAAACTGTTTACTTCCCTATAAGGGAAGATGATACCTGCTAATCTTGAGAACTGCACATCTATTATGAAATATAAAAGGGATATGCATAGAGTGAATGGGTATAAAGTAAATGGTGTGATGATAAACATATAATTTAAGCATGTGAAGGGATTTTATCAGGAGGTGTGAAAAGGAGGAAGATGAATATTAAACATTTGTGACCTTAAGGGCATCTTGATTTGGGTGAGGGAGGAGAATGTAGATTCACCTCAATAAATGGCTGAAAAGGAAGAAATCATTTTTAAGGTATACTTCCTGACACATTGGTATTCTTTTTTAGAAGAGTAAAACTAATTTTTTATTTTCTCTTTAAGTATGAGTCAACTTTTAAATAGAAAAATATAGCGTGAACTTACTCTTTAATAATTTTCCTTAGTAAACCTACATGGCTAAGAAAAACAAAGTTGGTTGATATTGTTTTCATACCTTTATGTTTAGACAGCATTTTTAAGTGTAGATTGCTAAATGTTAGAACAGATATTCTAATGTCTGCCTCTTGTACTTGCCATTTAACATATATGAATTAGGACTGTATTTTCTGCAAGAAAATTAAAATTCAACTGTGTACTTGGTTTCAGTTCACTGCTTTAGTGTCAGTTTTGAAGTTGGGTGTTTTGTTGTTGCTGTTTTTGTTGTCCTATTCTCTGTGGCCTCATTTGGGGATATTCTTGACACACTATAGCACTTTGTCAGTTTCCTTCTCCAGCTCATTTTACAGATAAGCAACTGAGGTAAACAGGGTTTAGTGACTTGCCCAGGGTCACACAGCTGAAAAGTGTACAAGGTCATATCTGAACTCATGAAAATCAGTCTACCTGGTAGCAAGCCTAGTGTTCTATCCACTCCACTATCCAGTGAACCTTGAGCCACCTAGAGGTACAACGAACATACTTTTCACTAATTCTTTTAAAACATTTCCTTCAGTTGAAGAATCGCAAGGAAAGAGAACTGTGTACTTTTTGTTTCTCTCCTCTTAATCACAAGTAGGGGCACAAAATCTGGTTGATGTTGTTCAGATAGTGAACTTTTGGCTTACTCTTGTTCCTCTAGTGGACTGAGAGATCAGAGCCTCTTTAATGTTGCTGGAAGCTAGGTGGCACAGTGGAAAGACCATGAGAATTCCAGATGATGTGGAGTCCAAATGACACCTCCAGCACCTGTCATCTGTGCAACACTGGTCAAGTAACCCAACCTTTCCTTGTTTCAAAATCCATCTTGTTGTAAAATCCTGGAAACAGAAATTTTCTTTTACCTTTCTTGGTCTCCTCAGTGGATAGCACAGTGCCTGACATTGTAGGTGTTTGTAAATACCTGGTCTCCATTTCTTCGTCCATAAAACACAGATAGAAATAGCATCTCCTTCTTAGAATGTTGTTAGGATCAAATGACACAATATGTGTAAAGAAAATTGCAAATATTAAATCGCTATATCAAACACTAGTTTTTTCTTTTTTTATTGATAACAGCTAGAATAGTATTTTTATTTTTCTTTTCCTTTTAAAATTTATTTTAGTTTTCAACATTCCTTTCCACAGGATTTTGAGTTCCAAATTTTCTCCCCAACTCTCCCCTCCCCCTAACCCAAGACACTATGCATTTTGAATACCCCTTCCCCCAATCTGCCCTCCCCTATATCACACTCCTCCTTTCCCTTATCCACATTTTCTCTCTTTTCTTGTAGGGCAAGATAGATTTTTATACTCAGTTACCTGTATATCTTATTTTCAAGTTGCATGCAAAAAATTTCTCATATTTGTTCCTAAAATTTTGAGTTCCAACTTCTCTCCCTTTCTCCTTCACCCACTGTGAAGTTAAGCAATTCAGTACAGGCTATACATGTATAGTTATGCAAAAGGCTTCTACAAGATTCATTTTGTGAAAGACTATATTTCCCTCCATTCTATCCTGTCCCCCATTTATTTTATTATCTCTTTTGACCTTGTCCCTCCCCAAAAGTGTTTACTTCCAATTACTCCCTCCTCCCATTTCTTCTATTATCCCCTCTACACCTCACATATCTCCTTCTCCCCTACTTTCCTGTAGTGAGATAGACTTTCATATGAAATGGATGTTACACACACCTTAAACCAAAAGTGATGAGAATAAGTCTCACTTTTACCATCTCACTTCCCCACTCTTCACCTTCATTGGAAAAGTTATGTATTGCTCCTTTTATGGGAGATAATTTGTATATATATATATATATATATATATATATATATATATATATATATATATATATATATATATATATATATAT
>JAQQSK010006581.1:0-14366 GCA_028658325.1 Potorous gilbertii
CCATCATCATCATCACCATCACCATCACCATCATCACCATCATCATCACCATCATCATCACCATCATCATCATCATCATCCCCATCATCACCATCACCATCACCACCACCATCATCATCATCACCATCATCAATATTATTATCAATTTTTAAGTGTCAGAGGCAGGACCTGAACCCAGGACTTAGTTTTACCTGACTCTATGACCCTTTCATATAGAGAGAGTTTCTTGAGGCAGGGAGTTCCAATATGGTAACACTGTCCACCAACATAGTTTTCAACCCTTCAGAATCTTAATATATTAATTCCAATGAGTTGCCTGAGGCATATAGAGAGACTTACATAGTAACTTTCAGAGGTTGGGGTTTGAATTCATGATTTCCTGACATTCATTCATATCAAGAAGGACATACTATGGACAAGGAAATGTGGTAAGGTCTAAGGACATGCAAAAACATATATATATATACAAAGAAGGAAACAATTCATGCTCTCAAGGAACTAACATTCCACATTGGTGGAATGGAGAGAGATCAGATATACAAATAAATAGAAGGTGAGTTCTATTATACTTAAGAAACTTTTCTTAATCAAGTAATATAATTTCCTGAGGAGAGGGTCACTAACACCTTAGGGTGAAGGAAGGGAGATCAGGGAAGGGCCCATAAAGGAGATGAGGCTTTAGCTGAGCCTTATAGGAGGCCAGGACTTTGTACTTGTGGAAGTGAAGGGTATGGCTTCAAGGTGTCTCCACCTTTTGTAACAATCTCTAAAGAAGCATGACTGGGGGAGATGAGATGTTGTGTGTGCCCCAATCTTCTCTGTGTGGAAGTATCATAATAAATAGCCAGGTGACTTCAGCGGGCAGTTCTGGACTTTTGGAGGTCAGTAAGATGACTTCAAATCCTGTTCTTAGACACTTGCTAGCTATGTGACTCTGAGCAAGTCATTTAAGTGTTATATGCCTCAGTTTCCTAATTTGTAAAACAGAGATGATAATTGTGTCTACCTCCTGAAGTTTTTATCAGGATTTCATAATAAATATTTTTCAAGCCTTAAAGAACTATGTAAACATTAGCTATCAATATTATATGTCTATGTATGTACATGCAAGCTCATATAACATGCTATGTGGTATAGTGGATAGAGTGTTGGTTGACTTGTCTTCCTGAGTTCAAATCCAGCCTCAGACACTTACTGTGTGATGTTGGGCAGGTCACTTAAAACTGTTTACTTCAGTTTCCTCATCTAGGAAATTAGCTGGAAAAGGAAATAACAAACCTGTGCTTTTGCTAAGAAAACCCCAAATGGGGTCATAAAGAGTCAGACATGACTTGAAACAACTGAATAACAATACCTTTACATGCACATACATACATGCTGTTTATTTCTAGTGTTCTAGTAAGAAACAATTCCACAAGTCAGACCTTTTGCCAGAAAGCAACTATTTAAAATGAATCTATCCTGCTGCCTTGAGGATCAGATGACTTTCTAAGGCTAAAATCATCCTGTAAAAAGTCTATATTTTTTTCAGTACAAAAATGCAAAACCTCAGGGTGATGTATACTTACTTACTAAGTTTTATTTACTTAAAAAGACTTTAAAAATAACAGTCATCTACAATACTCTTGTTGATTTTTCTTTTGGTAGCTTTCCTGCTGTGTTCTTTATAAACATAAACCAGGAAAAAGAAACTTTTTTTAAGGGAATAAATGGATTGTTTGGTACTATTTTTAGCTCTGTTGTAAAAGGTAGTAACTTGGGTCCATTGCTCTCCCCCTCCCATCTTCTACTTCCTCTAAATTAATAGAATCCAAAGCGTTGCTCTGGGCTCCAAAGTCATTTGAGATCAAGGTTCCCTTCTGAATTCTCTATTGTGTGGCACTATTCGTGGGCCTTTATTACATTATTTTTCCTCATTGCCTAAAGAGCTTTTCATCTCAGATTATTTTTACTCATTAACATATTAAACCAAGAAAAGCAGGTGTTGCTTTCATCATAACAGTTGTACAGTGTGTACAATTTTCTCTAATTTAGCACAAATTGGATACATTAGTACCATGCTGGAATGGGTACCTGGGGAGTTTCCCTGTTCTGGAACTCCTTTGGAATGAGAATTCTTGGTCTGTGCCTCAGTAAGCTTTCTAGGAGCTTAGGACTTTCTCCTCAGTTTTGGTCACAGCATGGTCTTGACATTCAGTATACATTCAGGAAGCACTATGAAGGGCCAACTCTGTTCCAGACAGCATATCATGGCATGTAGAAAGCGGGCACCAGGGTGAGGCCAACTTACTCTGACACAAATAGCTCTTTGACTTCTGTCAAGTCAACTGCTCAGGCAGCTGTAGAAGTCTCTATGTTATAGAATGGTGGCTGAAGGTATCCTAGAAGGCTGGAAGGGGTCTTAGAGACCTTCTGATCCAACCCTTTCATTTTACAGAAGAGGAAACTGAGGCCCAGAGGCTTGCCCTGGGTTACACAAATAATGGAAATCAGAGGCAAACTGAACCCAGGTCCTCTAGGAAATGGGGACGAGTTGGGACAGGGTGGTCCTAAGAAGTCTCTGGGAAAGCAGAGAAGACAATTTTAAACTGTAACACTGTGGAGGGAAGAGAAGTGTCTTTGGTCATCCAAACAGTGTTAAGCAGATGGCCTTGCACATAGTAGGTACATAATAAATCTAGTTGACTGGCTATTCTTAATTAAGTTAGGGGTCCTCTGAATTCTTTCCGGGTCAGGATAATGCTTAAATACCTAGGTCTTTTTCTCTATTGCATAGGTCCCTCAAGTGTGTGCTAAAGATTAAATTTTTTAAAGGAACTAGTTTTTGTTTGTTTGTTTTTGGAAAGAAACTACCTTGCAATGACTACATCTTTACATAAGAGAGAGAGAAGGCAGGGCTGAAACTCTGGAGGAAGCCTACTGTTAAGAACAATTGTGTAAGGTCTAGACTCCATGGCTCTGAGTTTCAGTCCTGATTCTGCCATTTAATAACTGAGTTATATTGAGCATTGAGCATACATTCTCTGGGAATCAATTTCTTCACCTACTACATGAGTGAGTTGTACTGAACCTCCAAGTGCTCTTTAGCTCTAAATTTATGACCTTTAATGCAGGTTTAAATGTGCTGCAAGTTCCTTGGTCTTTCAAAGCTTCAGTCTCCATACCTGTGAAATAGGTACATTACTTGTCCTTATATCTGTCAGGATTACGGTCATGTGAACTCGAAAGCAGTGTGGGACTGTGAACTGTTTTTATGAGCACTTTTATTGAAATAGGATGTTTCTATAGGTGATTCAGCGGATAGAGCTCTAGGGCTGGAGTCAGAAAGATCTGAGTTCAAATTTGGCTTCAGATACTTGCTAGCTGTGTGACCCTGGGAAAGTCACTTAACTCTGTTTAGCTCTGTTTCCTCTTCTTTATGACTGAAAAATAATAGCCTTTGACACTCTGTCTCTCTTGAAATTCCTTTGTAGGTTTTGTGTATACTTTCCATACACTTGCTTTTGTAGATCCTTTCCCCTGGAGGATCTAAGCTCCTCCAGGACAGGGAATATTTGAGTTTTGTCTTTATATCCTCAGCACCTGGTGCACACAGTAGGCACTTAATAAGTATGTGTTTAATTGGATGGGCATAACTTATCGCTTTGAGTGCATTAGTTGGCACCATTTGTTTTGTTCCACCAAATGCACCATAGGGCTATCTTTGCCCATGGTGAAACATTTAACCCTAATCCCCCCAAACCTAAATTCATGCTAATCCTAACGTGAAGCATTTTGAAGGCAGATGAACCCAAGGTATTTTCCAGGGAAGAAAAAACCAAACAAACATGCGCACCCCTTGCTCCCTGCCCCATTCCATGACATCCATGACATCTCCACCAGCTGCTCTGGGTTAGTAATATTTAGAGAGGATTTTAAAACATGGCCATTACCAGCTGAAGTTTGGATAACTGTAAATATTTGGTTGACACAGTACTCTATATCCAACTTTTCTACACGAAGGAGGAAAAAAAAACAATTCCAGGACTGATAGAAACTAATCCAAAGCCAGAGAATGAGAATGGATCAGTGGGAGTCCGTGTGTCAGGAATGCCAATAGCTGGTCCAAAGTACAAGGCATGGAAATGGGGCAAGACAGCAGAGACAAAGGTAGGTGAAGTACTAGTCATCATCTACTTAAATATCAGCTCTACCATAGGACATGTATTGACTCTGGAATCAGAGAATCTAAATTCAATCCCACAATCATGTTTTCTACCTGAATGACCTTGGGCAAGTGACCACTTCCTTGTGCCTCGTTTTCCATATCCATCAAATTGTAGGGTTGGATTAATTTGACTAGAGAGAGACTGAGGTCTCTTCCCATTTTTGAATTATGATCCTACTCTGTATTGTAGCTTCATGCTTTGTATATAGTTTGGGAATATGTGTGTTAGGGTGGATGGGAAGGAGTTATAATAGCTAGTATTTCTATGGCCCTTTAAGGCCTGCAAAATGATTTACAAATATCTCCTTTGATCTTCACAATAACCTTTGGAGATAAGTGACATACTGATCTCTATTTTGTAGCTGAGGAAATGGGACAAGTAGAGGGTAGGGAACTTGCCCAGAGTTACCCAGCTACATCCTAAGGCAGTATCTGAACTCATATTTTCCTAACTCTACGAGCTATTTTCATTCCATTAATGTCTCCTAGATTCCCATACTCACCCTCCAGATCTCTTCATTTCTTATTCTTATTTATGACTTATCCCTTGTCTACTTATAATAGACCTACATGTATACACTCTCATTCTTTGAGTCTGAGACTATCGACATCAGTCCTGGAGGTTTCCCCTCACATGTAGCAGATTTGGACATTCAGTACTCTGCCAGGGAGCTATTGCCATCTGTCAAGCCTCTATTATCACCCTCTTCAAAGTGCTGTATCCATCCATAGGCCAAGAGGTAGTACAATGGACAGAGGGTTGGGCCTGGAGTCAGGAAGACTGGAGTTCAACTCTGACATTAGATACTTACTAGTTGTGTTGACCCTGGGAAAGTCACTAAACTTCTGTTTGTGTCAGTTTCTTCAAGTGTAAAATGAGGGTTATAATCCTACCTACTTAACAGGATTGTTGTGAATATCGAATGAGTTGATATTTGTAAAAAAAAAAAAAGTGCTTATTACTGTACCTAGAATAAAGTAGGTGCATAATAGATACTTAATCCCTTATTCCTTTCTCCATATGGACCATTAGAACTCAATGCATGCACTATCGATCTTGCTGGCTGGATGAAAACTAAGGAACCTTGTCTAAGTGCAGCCTTAATTTTTATTTCAATCCCCATTTGGTTTAAAAAAACTTTTTATTTTAAGTTCCAACTTATTTCTTTCCCTTCTCCCCTTCTTCCAGTCACTGAGAAGCCAAGAAAAACAAAATCCATTACAAATACACACACATATAAATATGTAAGTACATATATATGTATACACACATGTACATATGAAATAAATTTCTAGACTAGCCATGCCCTCACACATGCACGCCCCCACAAAACAAAGGAAAAAGAAAGGAAAGAAAATATGCTTCAATCTATTCTCTCGGTCCATCAGCTCTCTTTGGAGGTAGGTTGCTTGTGGCATCACAAGTCCTTTGGAATTGATCCCTGAATTAATCTGAGTTCCTAAGTCTTTCCATTATTATGAATCACATTTTCTAAAAGAAAGATTTGTTTGATGGAACAACTTATTTACTTTTGGGTAACATATCTAATGGCCCCTACTCACTCTCAAGTTTCCAAGGCAGAGAGAGACAGACAGAGACAGAGAGACAAAGAGAGACAGAGCTCTTTCTCTTTTTTTCCTGGGCATTCCCACTCCCATTAAAAGCTCAGGCACTCATAGTCATACCTCCCATGAGCTTGTTTTAACTAAGGACACTTGGTTCTTCCACACATTTTCTGTCCTTCTCACCCCTAAGCTCTATTCACCACCTGCTTTGTTACAACTGACCAGGGGCAGGCTTTAAAAGGTACCAACTCTCCCAATTGGCAGCATCAGAGTCAGCTCCTGACATTGCTTTGTAGCACAGAGCTAGGAGGTATTCACCAATTACAGGCACCTTTCACCTCCTCACACAGCAGCATGCTTTGCAAGTTGGGTTTCCTGCGTGGAACAGTTTTTGGATCCCATAGTGTTGATCTCAACACTGAAAACATGCTGATATCAGACTTGACCTGGCTAGAGAACTCAGAGCAGTCAGACATCACAGCATGTTTATCGTCTCATTTTTGATATCTCTGGAACCTGGTTCCTGAAATCTGTCTTATCTCTCTAGTATGGTATGTTTTGCAGTACCTGGGCATGGATTTAACTTGGACTGGATCTTATTTTGCCCATTGGTTTCTCCATGAATTAATCTTACAGACTTTCAGAAAAGGCTGACTGCATTTGGGTGGGATAGACTATAAGCTTGACCTTTGAAGGCTTTTCACCCCCTCATGTTTTCTTATGACCAGGTCTGAGGAGCGGCATCAAAACAGTAAACCTGGGTCAAGTGTCTTGGACAGAGTCATCAGCGTAATATTTTGGCTGGGCAGAGTAGAGTTAAGACTGTAATTACTGGGGGCTTCTGGTGATTTTGCAGAAAGCTATAATGCTAACTTTGAGGATGTCGGAGATGGAACTAATAAAATTATGTCTAATTATATAATACATGTGTATTTATATATATATTAGGTACAAATATATATATGTATGTATACACATAAACACATGTATGTATATATGTGCATGTGTATACACACATATATGTATATACACACAGGTATGTATATATCTGTGTGTGTGTGTGTGTGTGTGTGTGTGTACCTCACATATACGCAGGAGGTCAAAGAGGTAGAAATGTTTAAGGAAATTATCTTTTCATTTAGAAAAGCTGACTTAAAAGTATTTGTTTACTGATAGAAGAGGGGACTAGTCAAATCAACAAGTACTAATTAAGAGTACTAAGTGTATACTGGCTGATTATTGGCATGCTTTTTGCTCACTGTGACCTCCCACAGGTTACTGTCACCACACTGGGTTTGACTTTACTTACCTGTAAAATGCTAGAGTTGAACTAGATGACCTTGAACGGTCTTTCCAGCTGGAGATTGATGATCTTATGATCTTTCTTTATACCCTTCCTCTCAGGATGGACAGACCATTGTATCAAAGCATTCTTGTATTGTCACATAAAATTTAAGCTTTTATTGTTAGGATTTACTGGAGAGTGTTAGTTAATGTTGAAAAAGTAACTTATTGCTTACTTTTATAGACCCTTCAGAGTTTATAGGGTTGGCATTCAGAATGTATTTGATTTATTTCTTTAAAAAGCATCCTAGTCTGCAAACTCTTTAGGATACTAGCCATTAATTGGTGTGAGTATACCAGAATCCTGGCTCATTAATTTCCATTACCTTGAAACACAGAATCAGATAATCTCTGATTTGGAAGGCCATCTCTGAGAGGCCCCTTGGCCCTACTAATAATTTCTTCCTAAAACATCCTCTGAAAGTTCTTAATTAAATGGAGTAAGCTTGATACTATTTTAAAACAACTGAACAAAAGGTAAAAGGGAGGAGAGAGTTTTAGAGAATAGAATTTAGAACTAGAAGGAAACTTAAGGTTCAGCAGCCTTATTTTACAGATAAAGACACCGAGACTCAAAAGGGGCTATGCCTTGTCCACAAATGGAGAACAGAAAGATTAGATTCAAGTACAGATCTTCCCTTTCAAGATTTCAATCTTTAGAGCTTTGTTCTTTGTTCTTCCCTGTGGAAATACTGCAAGTCACAATTCCTCTTTCACTGGACACACTGTTCAAATAATAGAAGATAGTTATCAAGTACCCCTGCCCTGAGTCTTCTTTTTTTTAAACACCCTCATATCCTTTAACTCCTCTTCCTGCTTCCCATGATGCACTTCACTGTCCTAGGAGTGAGCCTACTTTGGATGCTCTCTGGCTTCCTTCCTAAAATGTGGAAGCCAGAAGGGAGCACAGGACATGTCTGACCATGGCTAGGGAGCTGTGGAATAATCATTTTTTTCCTTAAACTTTTCTTTTCTGAATGCATCCAAACATAGCACTACCTTTCTGTATGCCTGGTCATACTATTGACTCAAATTGAACTTTCAGAAACCAAAAAGTCCCCATCTTTTTTTTTTCCAGATGATTGTAATCATGTCTCTTGTTTTTGTGTGATGGAGGTGGAGTTTTTAACCCAAGTATGATGCTGTCTTGCTAATCTTGGCTCAGGGTTTTAACCCTTTGAGATAGCTTTCTCTTCTGGTTTGTTACTTCTCCTTCCTAGCTTTGTGTCATTCTCAGTCACCTAAAAGAGGAGATAGCTTCTAAAAAAAAAAAACAAAAAAAATAACTATCTTGGCTTTCTTTAAGGAAAACTGCTAAGCTTAGTTCAATGGCACAAGGCCAAGTGTAGCTATATTTCTTACAAAACAAAATGTTTCGGTTGGATATCTATTCTAGCCACATACTTATTAGCATGCCTTGTTCCCTGATCAGAATGATAGGGTTTTCACCGCTGATAGCTTCTTACAGTTGTCCAACTGTTCAACTTGTCTGAGACCCAGGCAAGGAACAGTCATGTGGGGCCAAGTTTCTTAAAGCTCTTGCATCCCCAAGGCAGGTTATACTTAGCTGTTCTCCCAGTCTGATGAGTCAGTACTTCTCTGAGTGACCTGTTGTTGATGCACATAGGGAGTAATAGTCAATAAACATCTCTTAAGTACCAGGTTCTGTACCAAGTTCTGAGGATACAAATACAGCCCGATATAAATACTTTTAGTCTTATCGTCTTTAGATGAAAAGACTAAAAGTAAGAGGAAAGAGGAGGTATAAACGAGGCACAAGTTCTTATTTCTTGTGATCTCAGAAACCTTGAATAGTTCCATAGTTTGGATGCTCCCTCTGAGCAATTCAAGTGAGGCAATGCTCATGAAATACCCACACTGTTCAGTGTACTAAGTGGTAACAAAGATAAAGCCTTCCTCTGTTCTCAAGATGCTTTGATTCTAATGGATGACAGAAAGGGGTCTGCCTTCCTTAGATGAACCAGTTTAGTCAGTAAGTCAATAATCATTTATTAAGAAGCTACACTGTGATAAGTGCCAGGGAGGCATCATGGTCTGAAGGGGAAGACAGCAAGCAGACAGATATGTTATAATTGAGCTATATAAAGAGAAAGGAAATAATTCAAAGATGGAAGGACTTAGAATGAAGAGGGGTTTGGAAAGGCTTGTGGTAGAAGATGCAATTTGAGTTGAGACTTGAGAGAAGCCAGGGGAACCAGGGTAGAGATGAGGAGGGAGAACATTCCAAGCATGGGGGTCAACCAGAGAAAATGCCAGGCTGTCTTGTTCCAGTTCACAAGGAGGCCAGTGTCACTGGATTAAAGAGTATGGAGCTGGGGAGTAAGATATAAGAAGACTACAAAGTTCAGTTTTACTAAGATAAGGGAATGCTCATTTATTTTGAGCCTACCTTGTGCCATGTCTCTGTTAAGATATGGGAATACAAAGTAAAAAGAAAAATAGCCTTTACCCTCAAAGAGCTTATGGGGATTGAAGTGAGGAGGGAGTACTTTCATACTTGGGGAAAACCATGTGCAAATTACCTGAAGTGGGAGCTGGAAGTTCATCTCCAGAGGAGCAGCTAGTGGGCCAGGGCAGGATAGAGAGAGGGAGAAGGGGAATCTCAGGAAATACTATTGGAAAGATAAGTGGGAACTAGATTGTGAAGAATGTTAGGTGCCAGATTATTTGTATCTTATCCTAGCACAGTGCTAGGCACATGGTAAATACCTAATGAGTGCTATTCATTCCTTTATCCTAGAGGCAATAGGAAACATTTCAATGTTTCATTTCATCTCACCAAGACGTTGAGCCCATGTAATCCTGGCCTGGGTTCCTAACCCCTTTGTTTTCATGCATCCCTGCTGCCCTCATGCAATACTGCCTCTGCAGACAAAGATTGTAACCTCTTTACAACATAGTAGATGATCTTCAGGAAGTGAAGGATTAACTCATTCCTTTGTGCCTAATTGTGCCTAATAATTCAAATATAACTAGATCAGTCCTCTGAAAACAGACATATAGTTCCTAAGATTGTCTATCCTTGGATTTTCCCAGGATACTCTTCCCAGTCTCTCCCTTCTCCTCTTCCCTCTTTCCTTCATATTATATTTGTCTCTATACTAGACATCATTCCACTTCTCCCCCTGTAGACTGTGAGCTCCTTGAGATCTGGGACTGTTTCATTTTATTGTCCCTAAGCCATTTGTGGCCAGCACCACACTTTATACACAATTGATGCTTAGTAAATATTAGGTGAACTCAACTGAAGTGTGCCAACAAGCCCGTGATGGCAGTCTTTTCAGTATAGTAGGACCTGCCAGACCTTGTGTTCATCCAGCAGCTTCTGGGAAGTCTAAGTCATATATATTTAGATGGATATATTACAGATCATTTAGTCCAGGGGTTATTATCCTGAACAAGTTTTTAACAATATTTTGATACCTGTATTTATTTCATTACAATTGATTTCCTTCATAATCCTATTTTTAAATGCATATAAAGACTTGTTTTTGAAAGTGTTCATAGATTTTTTTCAAGCTAGAGGTCCATGATACAAAGAAATCAATCTCTAATTTGAAGAGGTTCAGTGATTTCTCCAAGATCATGTGGTTAGAGGCTGAAGAACTACTATCTGAACTCAAGTTCTTTGACAAAATCCAGGACTTTTTCTACTTGCAGTCACTTCTGTAACACTATGTGAAATTGGATCAGGACCTCAATGGGAGAATGTTGACTACCTTGGCTCCTTTTTTAGGAAATTATTCTTAGTGTTCCCAGCAGGTTTTCTTCTTCAGCGAGATTTTCTGACATCTGTGAGCCTGAGCCCCATATCCTAAGATATATACTATAATACTGTAGATTTGTTTATCATTAATAAGCATTCATTCAATATAAATGGAAGGACACTGGGGATATAAAGAGAAAAACTAAAACAAAAACAAAACTGATGCTACCCTCAAGGACCTTACATTCTATTGGGGAAATCAATGTGTCCACAGAAAATTAAAGCCAAAAACATACACACACAAAAAAATTTCCTAGAGGAGGGCATTAGCACCTGGAAGGATCAATATAGGCTTTCTGTAGGAAGTGGACTGGATTACATTAGAATGTAAGTTCATGGGAAAGAGGAATTATTTCATTCTTTGCATTTGTATTCTAAATGTGCCTGATCCATAGCTGGGATTTATGAAGAGAATTGATTGGTTGGATACAAAGCCTAAGTAATGCATGAAGCAATTGATTTGAGAAGGGAGTCCACTTGCAGACAAGTTCTGTGCAGAGATACAGTGACTGTAGATAGAATATTGTCTATTTGAATACATCACATTTGCTAGATATTTAGACCTCTGAATTTGAAGGAACACCTAATATTTTGTTGGATGTTGCAGTGGAGGATGACATCATTGAAAATAAAAAGTTTTCAAAAGAAAGAGAAAATTAAAATAAGAGAGAGAATCTTCAAAGACTAACACCAACTCCTTTTTCCTCAGGGTATTTTCATCAAGTTTTCACTTGGCTATTTATGTTCTGCATGCCCTAAACAAATTTTCTGTAGGTGGAAGTTGCAGAGGGGTAACTTTATGTTTAATGTAAAAAGCACTTCATAACAATGAGAGACACCAGGAAGTGGTGTGTGTGGGCTCCCTTGAGAACCAGTAAGTTCTATCTCACTGCAGTTGTTCAGGCAGAAGATGGGTGATCACTTGGTCCAGTAAAGTGAGAACGAGGTTCTTGCTCAGATATGGGTTGGACCAGAAGGATATTGAAGACCCTTCCAACTGGGACATGTTTCTTTGACTATAGATGATAGTCAAAGCTATCCATTTTGTATTAGCTATCCATATTGCAGTCTCATGAGAAATCCTCAAATCCAACCACCAACCACAGAAATCATTCTTTCAACTTGAACGCTTCCCTCCAATGATTTCCTCCTCTGTCCACTGCCTCTGCTTTTCTAATCCATTCCACACCTGCATCTCCCAAAACTCTCCTGCTCTCTTTTGGTCCTCAGCCGTTTATGTTCTCCAAGAGCATGACTTACCTTTCCAAGCTCTATGCCTGGTAAAGTCCTCTCTGCACTTACCCCTCCAGTGATTCTCTGCATTTCATCATTATCACACTGAAAGAAAACGATGTTCTTGTCTTCAGGAGACAAGGGAAGCTTTCCCCCAAGCTGTGTTCATTTACATGCCAATCTCTGTGTATGACTCCAGGCTGCTGAAATCTGTCCAGCTGCCAGGTAGTGTGATGGGGCTCAAATGGGGATCAGAGTCCAAGGGCTCCACTAATCTAGATATTGGTCTTCCAACTCCCTTTGTTCCCATTATGATGTTGAAGAGGTTGCAGTTGATAATCAGTGTGTAAAATCTAACTCTGCTTTGTATGGTGGGCAGGGTGACTTCTACCAAGGGCCCCATTACAATGATATATAGAGTGAATTTTAGCTCTCCTCCTGTAGGATTCCAAGGAGGAAATCTCCAGATTCTGTCTGAAAAATGTTAGATGAACTTGTTGACATTTGAGAGGATGTACTGTGAGTTCCTTGAGAGCAGGGACTATCTTTAGCTTTACTTTGTATCCAAATACTTAGGGCAGCGTCTGGCACATAGTAGGTGCTTAGTAGATACTTATTTGACTGATTACCAGAATCCTCTTGCATATGAGTTAGTGGATGAATGAAAGAGCTTTATCAAGTGCTTATTATGTGCAAAGAGCTATGCTATGTACTGATAACGGATGTCCAATTAAAGAGAGGGATGCAGCAAAAGTCCCATGCTGAGTTGGCCATTTCATCTGGCAACGTCCTTTGGACTTCTGTTAAGACCTTCTGACATACCAGCTGGCATGACCAACTACCTCCTTGCTCCCCCTTCCCCTCCCCACCTCCTACTAACCAAGTCCACCTCCCAGGCTTGCTGCTGTCATTGAGGCTCTTTAGAATAACAGTTGGCTTTACTTTCAGTCCATCCAGGCTGGGCAGCTTGCACTGCTCCTTGTAGCATATGGATACCCCCGCGATGAAGGAAAGTCCTTGTTCCTCCTGTCTAGATATTCCTACCCTTAATCCTGGTAGCTCTCTATCTTTTAACGAATTGGCTCTTCAAAGAGGACAACTTGGAATATTGTGTTTTTCTTTTTTGTGTATTAGTAGATTTTCTGAAACTACTGGTTCACAATTATTGGCTGAATTGAACAAGAAAATAATTAGGTATGAAGAATTTCCACTCCTTAGAATCAAAATATGGCCAATTTGTAACCTTGTTTCCATGGCTTCATTCATGTATCAACTTTAAGGAACCTTACGGATTAATTCTTCCCTACAGTAATGCAGTGGATAGAGTGCTGGGCTCGGAATCAGGAAGGCTCATCTCTCTGAGTTAAAATCTGGCCTCAGACATTGACTAGCAGTGTGACCTTGGACAGGTCACTTAACCTTGTTTGCCTCAGTTTCCTCATCTGTAAAATGAGCTGGAGAGAGAAATGGTAAACCCCTGCTGTATCTTTGTCAAGAAAACCCCAAATGGGGTCATGGAGAGTCAGACATAATTGAAAAACTTGACAATAGCAACAGCACAATAACCTTCCATGACTTTAAGTTTCCAGCATTGTGCTAGAGGGGAAAGATTTCAGGGATTCCTTGACTCCTATGAACCTCAGTTTCCTCAAGTATAAAAATGGTGATGGGGCAGTTAGGTGGCTTAGAGCTAAACCATTGAACTTGGAATCAGAAGTTTTCCATCAACACTTACCAGATATGTGACTCCAAGCAAGTCATGTAACTTCTCTCTGTCTCAGTTTCCTCAACTGTAAATTGGGCATGGTAATAGTATCTACCTCCCAGAGTTGTGAGGATTGAATGAGGAATGGACACACTGTATATGCATTATTTGGTGAGACCAGTAATGGACACACTTCTAATTTCCTATTGAGTTTGTTCTTCTTTTATCAAGGCTAATTTGTTAGTTCAATTAAGGCTATTAAGTCTGACTTGTAGGTGTCAATAGCATAAGAATCTGACTGAGTCATGGTCCCTTGTACAAAATACAATTTATAGAATTCATACATGTTACATTTCAAAAGCATTTTCATTCACTAGTATCCCTCAGTGGCACCCATGCTCTCTGTTAAAAGAAACAAATGCTTTTCTTGCATCTCTCTCATTTCTTTTCCCAGTTTTTCCTCCACCTGTCTAACTTGATTTTCAAAATCCTTTTTGAGCTCCTCCATGGCCTGAGCCCATGGG
>JAQQSK010006582.1:0-14365 GCA_028658325.1 Potorous gilbertii
AAAAAAATAGCCAAATTCATTTGGAGAAGCAAGAAAGCTGTCATAGCAAATGAATTTATGGAAAAAAAGTAGAGATAAAATGGAATTAGAAAAAATAGACCTCAAACGTTCTTATGAAGCAGCATATATCAGAACCATTTTTCTTAGTTAAAAAATAGAAAAATACACCAATGAAACAGAATAAACAAGGGAGACTCAGAAAAAATGAGACTCAATCATTCAGTCTGGCAAACTAAAAGATAAATTTCTTAGGAGAGAATTTTTTATTTGACAAAAATCTCAGGGAGAACTGAAAAGTCATCTGGAAGAAGTTAGACTTGTATCTTATACTGTATTTCACAGTTAATTGAATATGGAGGCATGATTTTCTTATTAAATCCATATTATAAAAAAGAGAAGTACATCATAATCTCTCACAGCCATCAATAGAAGGCATACTCTTAATCAAAGAATGGATAGAGGCAATTACTAAAGATAACATAGAAAATGACATTTACATGATACTGAAAAGCTTCTAAAATGAATGCATCAAGGATAATGAGAGATGCGCTGAATGAGAGAAAAATCTGTCACATTCCTCAGTAACAAATAGGTGTAGAAAAACAAAAGCCACTCCCCAATGGACAAAGAATCAAAGCATATGAACAAACCATTTCCAAAAGAAGAAACACAAATTATTAACAATCATATGAAAAGATGGCCAAATCACCAATGATGAGATCAATGCAAACCAAAACAGTGATGAAGCTTCACCTCACCTCTGTCAAACTGGCACCAATGACAAAATATGGCAATAGTCAATGTCAGAGGAATTGGGGTGGGGGAAGGGGATAGGAATACTAGTGCATTGTTGGTAGAGCTGTAAACCAATATAACCATTTTGAAAAGCAATTTAGAATTATGTAAACAAAATGACTAAATGTCCATTCCCTTTAACCCAAAGATTCCACTACTAGGACCAATCAAAATTATTGGCTTTTTTAAAATTATATTTTGGAGACATTTGGGTTAAGTGACTTACCCAGGATCACCCAGCTAGTAAATGTCTAGGGCTGGAGTTGAACTCTGGCCCTCCTAACTCCAGGGCCACTGCTCTATCCACTACACCAGCTAGTAGTCCGTAAAATTGCTGTTAGGAGTGGGGAAAATATCCATATACATTTATAGCAGCATTTTTTTTGTGGTTGCAACTCCTTGACTCCTCTCTTGGCTCCGCTCCTGACTCTAGACTTCTTGTCATGCCCCAGAAGTCTTGTCACCACAGAACATGTCTCCATCCTTGTAGTCCCTCCTTTGCTGAGGTCCTCCCCAAATGTCCATTTTTAGGGAGAGCTCAAGCTAGTCAAGATCATTCCTTTACTGTTCTCCCAGATCTTCCCCTGATCTCCAACCTTTTCCACTTGTCTCAAGATGGATACCTTCTCCCCATATCCCTCTTCAGCTTTCTTGTATGCATTGTCTTTTCTCATTAGAATATAAAGTTTTTGAAGACAGGGACTGTCCTTTTTCGCTTATATCTGTATTCCCAGAGTTTAATACAATGCCTGGCACACAGTAAGCACTTTATAAATGCTTGTTGATTTATTGACGAAGAGTTGGAAACATAGTCCATGTGCGTCACTTGGGAAATAGCTAAACACACTGTGGTATACATATTTAATGGAATATTAAATTCTGTATGAAACAGTGCATATGATAAATACAGGGAAATCTAGAAACTCTTACATGAACTGATGTAGAGGCAAGTGATCAAAGTCTAGAAGACAATTCACATAATGACTTGACAATGTAAATGGAAGGAAAAATCACAAAGCAATCAAATGTGAATGCTGCAAAATTATAAGAACAAACTGGCCTACAAGAAGAAGATGTGAGAAGATATTTCCATGTGCTGCATAGATTTTTAGACTTTTTCAATATATTCATAAATTTTACTGATTTTGTTTTGTCTCTTCTTCCTCTTCCCTTAAAAAATTATTATAGAGTATTTCTCTGGGGTAGAGGGATTCTGAGAAAACTCTAGTGATGTCAAAAATAAAAGAAGTCAAAAATATATTTTTTCCCTAAGTAATTGGAAGGGAGTATACACTCCATGGTCAATGGGCTATCTATATTGGTCAATTTCCAGCATAGGCAGAAGAATATGGTATTGGATTCAAAGTCAGCCAGATCTGGATTTGCACCTTTGTTCTGAGATATTCTGTGTAACTTTGGCTAAGTGTTTTCATCTCTCGACCTGTTTCTTCATCTGTCCCAAGGATTCTCCACTCAGAGGGCTGAGTGAAGATCAGATGATCTATCTGTGATATCAGATGTCATTGGATCAGTGGAGGGCCAGCCATGCTGGTCTTGGCTCCTTTCCCAGCTATGCCTTGTGCTCGGAATACTTCATCTCAGCCTCCTAGAATTTCTGGTTTCCTGTCAAGCTCAGCTCAAATCCCTCCTGCTCTATGAGGCCTTTCCCTCCTTTCCAGCGGCTTGTGCCTCCTCCTACCACAACCACCGCCTATGAATTGTGCATATGCAGAGTTTCCCTGAAAGTTTTAGTGCAGCTACCAGTTATTAAGGGAGAGAGCCACCCTCAGACTTTTGGGACACCCTGCATTTTTTATCAGGTGGTATGGAATGGTGGAATTGGAAGCTAACAACCTGAAGTCCTGTCTCTGACACTAGTGACCCTAGGCAAATCACTTTTCTTGTGCCTTCAGATGTCTTCAAGACATTCGATGACAGGCGAATCACTGCTATGAAGAAGAAGGGGAGCTTCCCCGACAGAGAGTTCATGACATTGATGAAGTCACCCAGCCAGGCCCCCAAATCCATAAATGGTGTATATTCTTGTAGGTGGGCAGTATGCTCCCTCATCAGACTGCAGCTACTTGAGGCTGGGGATGCTTTCATTCCAAAGTTTGTATTTCCAGGCCTGACACTCAATAAAGCTGCAAGACATGTTTGTGGATTAAAAATGTAGACTTCAAGATCGGGTATACATATCAGTTAGTGCTTTATGCTCTAGGCCCCTAGCCACTCTGACATCCCCTGTTCTAGGCCCTGCCCAGTTCTGACATCCACTGTTCTAGACCCCTCTCAGTTCTGACAATCCCTGCCCTAAGGCCCTCCCAGCTCTGACGTTCCCTGTTGTAGGGCCCTCTAAGTTGATCAGCAAATCTATAACTATAGCTGCTTCCTTTGAAGACTGTTATAAAGCCCAAATGAAATTGTGGATGAGAAGTACTTAAAAAACCATAAAAAACTATCACAATGTCACCTCTCATACATGGAAAATGGTATGATACAGGGAAAATAGTACTGGATTTGGAAGAAGATTCAAATTCCACCTCTGACATTTCCTAGCTCTATGACTTTAGAGAGGGTATTTCTCTTCTGCCTCATGCCTCAGTTTCCTCCTTTGTAAAATGAGAAAGTTAGACTGAATGACCTGGATGGCCCTTTTAGTTCTAGTCTATATTTCTTTCCTCTCATAGGACTTACCTGACTTTGGGTGGGCCATTTTCTTTCCTTAGTCTCAGTATCTTCATCTGTAAACAAGATGGTTGGACCAGATAACCTCTGATGACCTTTGCAGGACGAGAACTCTGACACTTCAAGTTCTGCAAAGATAAGCAATTCTACAGGAGTTACTTCAATTAGGCAGGGGCAGCTAGGTGGTGCAATGGATAGAACACCAGTGCAGAAGTCAGGAGGACCTGAGTTCAAATCTCACCTCAGACACTTGACACGCACTAGCTGTGTGACCTTGGGCAAGTCACTTAACTCCAATTGCTTTATCATGGGTCATTTCCAGTAATCCTGATGAATATCTGGTCACTGGATTCAGATGGCTCTGGAGGAAAAGTGAGGCTGGTGACCTGCACAGCCCTCCTGCACTCAAAACAAAGTCAAGTGAAAGTATGTCATTGTTTCTCTGATGGCATGGTCTTCTTCGGCAATGAAGGACAAACACACACACACAATTAGTCAGTTCTAGAGATTTCCAGTTTTCGGGGGGGGTTAAATGTTTTCATTTTTTTGATGGTGCTCATAGTAAGTGAAAGAAGCACCTTTCCTTTCGCTCCTACCTGAGATCTTTGCCATTCCACCCGCTGCCTCCCATCCTTGTAAGGGAAGGCTCCCTAATTCTGAGCTCAGCCCTACAGGACTGAGTTGACAGGCAATGAATTCTGGACAAGAAAAGAGAAAATTCTATAAATAAGTAGTAAAAAAAAAAAAAAAGAAGAAGAAGAATCCACAGGTACCAAGAAACCCAGTGATTCACAGAATTTCTTTTCCTCAAAGAGGTTCAAAGAATTTCCTCTTAGTAAGTTAATAAGTCTCTAATCAATGACTCCCAACCATTCCCAAAATAATTAAGTGAACTAATTCCATGAGGCAAAAATTACTAGTCCAGGGAAAGATGTGATCAGTACAAAGACAAGTTAGCTTGGGCTTCATGGTGAGCAGAGTGGGCCACTGTCAATACTGACACAGTCTGGACCCAGGGATGCAACTGAAACTGATCACCGGTGGAAATTCACAAGAGGCCAGGCCCCATGATGGCTCATTATGCCAGCCTGACCCAAGCCCAGGACAGTCATGGACCCTCATTAGGAGGAGTATCACTTGTAAAGGACACATTGGCTGAATTGAGGTAACATTTCCAATTCAATAAATCTCATGAAATATGCCTGTATTTCCTTAATATAGACCCAGACAAGGCCCCTTGAGACCATGCTGAAAGCCCAGTGATTTTGGAGTCATTTAAAAATGGACTGGACCAAGTACCAGAGTGTAGGCCACTGGGAATGGCATCACTGGTCTAGTTGCAGGTTTTTCCCATCCTTTAGCGTTTGAAGTCAGCTTCTAAGAGATGCATTTGCTAAATACCAAAGGGAGATATTCATCTCCGGTCTCAGTTCGAAAATAATTTCAGACTCCGGAAGTCAGTGGAAAATTCACTGTTTTCTGTTTCTTCTTTTATTATCTTCAAAAAAACTCAGGGGTCCAAAGCTCTCCCTGGGCTAAGCATTACCTCAGCCAGTGACTTCATCACAGAGAAAAGCAGTTTATACATTTATTGATTATCTTATTAAGACCCTCCAGTCCTCTGTGCAGAACATCTCTGGTTTAATATGGGGAAAGATGTAATTTCCCAAAAAGGGATCAGATAATTGCTTTGAGAATTCTCAGCTCTCACAGTGACTGTTCCAATATGGACAGTTTGAGGGTTCTTCTCATTTAAAACATTACAGATGTGATGAAAATGATATCTGACTTCCCCCAGGGGCCTACCAAACTGACGGGAACAAAGGTTGTATGGAGAGTAGGAAGATTTAAATTCTGTCTCTTTGGGGAGACATTTGACAAGGGAGTTCTTCTCTTGGAGAATGCAAGGGTGCTGGGCATATATGTCCAATTCAGAGTCAGAGAAACTGGGTTCCCAGCTCTTGTTACTGGCTGGTGATGGGAACTTTGGCAAGTCATGTAACTTCTCTAAAACTGTTTCCTCAACTGTAAAATGAGAGTTGAACTAGGTGACTTCTAGGATTCCTTTATCTCCCAACTAGTGTGATCTACAATCCTTCTTCTATATCTTGGGCTGAATCTGCTGGACACTTACTCTATGATCCATTCGCACTTTCTCTCCCATCTCCTGGTTTAGCTCAGGCTGTTCCTCATACCCTTGGCTTTCCTCGTGGCTTCACTCAAATACTACTTACAGCAGGAGACCTTTCCCTGTCCTCCTCGCACAGTTAGTAATGTCTTCCCCTCTCAGATTACCTTCCTACTATCCTGTTTATAACTTGTACATAATTCTAATTATTTAAATGTTGGCTCCTTCATTAGAATATAAGTCTTCTGAGGGCAAGGACCATTTCATTTTTCTATTGAGTCCCCAGTATCTAGCATAGAATCAAGAGCAGAGTGGATAGTAAATGTTTGTTAAGTGAATAAACCTCCAACTCAAAGGGTCTTTTCAATGACCAAATGTTACAAAAATATTTCTTAATGGATGGTTTCCCTCCCAGAATCCACTCTGATTAAAATCAGAATTTTGAAAGCAATCGATTCCAAGAAGCATTCATCCCGATGGGAATTCTGATCAGCCTTATACTTCCTGAGGAGGTCTCCAACCAAAATCACAAAAAGTACAGAATCTGAGAGTTAGAGGTGACCCCAAAGGTCATCTTGTTCCACCCATACAGGAAAGGCATCCCATCTGTAATGTACGTGACAAGTGGCCATCCAATCCCATCTTGGTGAATCTGCTGGGAATACCCAGGCCAGAATAGAAGACTTGGTTAAACATATGGGGCCGCTAGGAAGGATGACAAAAGATGTCCTTGGAAAAAGCTGCTTTTTTGCCTCAGTAGACCTTGGTCTGTGGTTAAGAGCTTGAGAAGATGCTGGAAAGAAGCCTAGTGGTATATCAGAAACAGGACTAGACACGGAGTCTGGGGATTCAGGTTCAAATCTTGTTCAATTCCATAAGCATTTGTTGGGCACCTGCCACATGCCAGACACTTTGTTGGGCTCAGGAGATATGAACACCAAAATAAAACAGTCCCAATTCTCAAGGAAACTCTCCCTTCCAGAGGAAAGCAACAGGCACACAGATTAGCAAATGCAAAGTAGCAGAATCCTTTCCTTCTCACTAGAAGTGAAAGACTATGGTGTCTGTGGATTCCACTTTTCTCATACAGAGGAGACAGCACAAATCCTTGAGCACTTCAGTAGATCTAGGGGCTTGTAGATGTCCATGTTCCTTCAGATGGTTTGAATTATTAAACCATCTAGGCCTTCCCCTTCTGTGTGAAGCTTCTTTGTGTTCTCTGGAAATTCTCCAAGGAAGCTTCCTCAGTGCAGTAACAGAGCCTTCCTTTGGATCTCTTGACCATCTTGAGATCAGATACAAATGGATCATGGGAACTAAAGAGCCTCATTATGGCAAAGTGTCAGAAGTGCCCAAGGTCACACAGTGGGAATCTTCTAAGCTAGAACTGGATCCCAAGTGTTCCTGATTTCATATCCAGCTCTTCATGTTCCACGACATCTTGGTTTGGTAGCATAATATCATTTCTATTGCCTTTTGGGTGACTGTCAATATTAATTCTTCACCAAATGACATTCCATGACTCATATCAATATAGACTTGCCAGGTGAGTACTATTGTTAAGAAGGATGAAGACCTTTGTTTTAGAGAGGAACAAAATGGTCATTAAATAATAGTCTGTTCTCCTCCCTCTGTTCAATTCTCTTCTCAGACCTCAGATTTTCTCTGCAAAATGAGAGGATTGAACTGGTTTCCCTGTAAGGTCCCTTCCACCTCTAAATATGTTGTCCCATAAGAGAAACCAAGCACAGAGACAGCTGTCTTTGTGCCTGCTGTGGTTCTGTGAGGAGTTCAAGGAGACAAACCTCCAAGGCATCTTCCCTGCCCAAGTCATCAGATGATCCAAGCAGAACTCAAGGGTCCACAGGCCCAGAATATAGAGAGCTTCTCCTCCCCAAACGACAGACAGAACTTAGCCATGGAAGTGAGTTGTAACACAAGTATCTCAGTGTGTAGCCAGTAGACTCATGAATAATGCACTGACTCTAATGAGAGGATCACTCATATAACAAATAGTTACTAGTAACTCAAGGCAACATCCTGCATCCTGGGAAAGAGAACAAGTGAATGATGGAGGGCAAGGAAATCTTAAGGGGTATAAACTGGGTGTGAAAATGGTATACCACACATCATGTGCTGCCTGCAGATGTATTATCCATGAATATTATATGTGTTTACCAGGAGCCTTCCTGTCACCTGGATATATATGGTACCTGGTAAAATGGAAAGTTTCCTATTTTTTCCCACTGGGGAATATGGTGAGTGCTGGGTTGGACTTTTTTCCTCCATTTTCTTCCAGTTTGAGTCCCTGAGGAAATTAAGGGTTTGCACCAAGCTATGTATGGCAATGGGTGGCCATAGAGACAGCTGAGTTTGAAGAAAGAGGAGTGACAAGGAAAGAAGAGGGACAAGTGAGCTGAGATCAGAGGTGTAGATGGAGCAGGAAAAAAGGAGGCTTTTCTTTTTTAAAATGATGGATTCCCACCCTTAGAGCTGGGAGGGGCCTCAGGGGCTGCTAGACCTCTCCTCCACCTTACAGCCGAGGAAGCTGAAGCCAAGGGGAGGGGAGCACTCAAGGAGAAATAAACATAGTGAATACCAAAGGAGGATTTGAATCCAGGCCTTCTGATTCCAGAAGAGTTTTTCCAGCCCCAAGGACAGAGAAAGCCCCACAACACTTGGAACTATTCCAAAACGGAGCTGGATGTCTTAGGAGCTATGGGGGACTTTAAGCAAAGGCAGAGTAATCACTTATTGGTGTACTATTAGAGGTCTGGCTCCCGCTGAGGGACCCACAAGCTTATTCCAAACCCTGAAGGTCCATGGTTCATGTCAGTCATGTTCATGTCCCCACGTCTTCACTGACAGGTTAAGGGTAGGGCTGGTCTTTTGTCTTTTTGTGTCCCCAATCCTTAGTGTAGTGCCTGGCACACAGTAAGCATTTAACATCTATTGACTGATAGATTAATCTATTTGGATCTATACCAATAGACTGTAAGACAGGGACTGTCTTTTTCATTTTCTGATGATGACACCAGGTCCTAAGACAGTGTGTGACACAGAGCAGTCATTTAAGAAATGGATTTTGTGAATTGAATGTCATTGGAAAATTAGTGGAGAGGTTAGGAACATGAAGTTACATAGGGTCTTGAGCAAGAACAATTGAAAGCCCTAGAAGACAGAAACTGAATGAAGGTAGAATCTAATGACTTGTGACTTAAGACCTTGGCCTGCTGCTTTCAAGCCAACTGCTATTTGTTCAACATTTCCTATATGCCAGGCACTGTGGACCACAAAGGACAATCCCTACTCTTCTGGGGTTCATAGTGTGATGGGAGAGAAAACGTGTTAAACCACCGTATATGGACAAGGTACCCACAAGATTCATTAGAGATCATTCTGGAGGGAAGGCATTAGCATGAAGGAAGGATGGGAAAGGCTTCCTGAAGATGGATGGATTTTAAGTGAGTTTGAAGTAAGCCAGGAAATATCATTGGCCAGCATTCTATACCATTATTTAAATCAACAAGTACACACAGTCACAAGCACAGACCTATCTACACAGCATTTTAACTCTCGATCTTAGCAGTAAAGAACAATAAACACCATTGAATCTTTGAGATAAAGGAACTGTGTAATTAGAACACTTCATACTTAACCTGCTTGTTTTCCACTTCCAAATGATGGAGGGAAGGTTCTGGTGGAAATTCATATTTTATGAATTTTTTCTTCCCATTGGGCAAACAGCCCTCTGAACATTTCTTTTCATCTGCCCACATCTGGGCCCATGTTGTCAGTGTTAACACTTCCCCCACTCAATTCCTCTCAAAACATAGGCTTGAACAACATCTGCCACCTCCTTCTCCAACAAGTTACCAAGGAAAAATGCCAGCAGAAGCAGGCGTCCTATTGAGAATGATTTTGTATGTGCAAGAACAATTATGCCTGCTGGTGCCAGGCCCACCAGTGGTACATTTCAATCTTCTGAACACATAGGCAAGAGAAGGCCTCAGGGGACTGGAGGAAGTGCCTGCATCCATGAGCTCAATGGTTCAACTGGGAGAGATTAGAACTTGGAGTCACAGGGCCTGATGCTGGCTGGGTCACTTACAGGGATGATCATAGACAAAGAACTTCAGCTCTTTGAGGAAAAGTCTCTTTATAATAAAATGAGGGAATTAATTAGCTCCAAATCAATGACCCTGTAACAATATTTGCAACATATTGTCAGAGTTTTGATAGGGACATTGTAGACCGAGAATCCTTCTGCCATCTTTAGCCCTGGAGAGAGTGTGCACCTCAGAGTTAGGACATTGTTCAGCCTCGGCGAGATCACTCTTGCAGTAAAGATGAAAAGGCAGAAATCCCTAGAAGAAGAATGACCTCATGACGACGATGACTCTTTGAAAGCAGCAGTCAGGGGTCAAGCCACATCCAAACTGTCTGCCTCGGCCATCAGAGGGATAAAAGAAGGGATCTGAATGATGCCCAGACCATCACTCTAAACTCTTAGGATGATCAGGAAGATTGCAGTCACCAATGACAGCCATTTATGGATCATAAAATCCCCTGGCAGGGTTTTTACTTGACGAGAGTAAGATGAAATATAACTTTGCCATTTTCCCGGCATTATTCATAAGTCTGGGTGCTAAAGGCCCGGCAAGGGGTCAGTCACATGTTGGAACTCAATCTGCCTGGATGTGGCTGGAGATAAATTATTTGGTCTTAAAGCAGAGAGATGCAATTTGATCTAAGAAATCATTAGGTTAGCAAATAACACTTGGCTATTTATAATATTTATTATAGGTTGGATAAAGGGGTTTCCATATAACTCAGTTATTGAAACATAGTAACCTAGACCCTGAAGGTTGGGGGGAAACTTGGTATAGGGGAACAAGAATGTCTCTATAGTCAGAAAACCTGGGTTCAAATTCTGTCTTTGATACTGCTTATATAACCTTGGTCAAGTCCTTAACGTCTCCAGGCCTTCATTTCCTCATCTGTAAAATAAGGGAGTCAGATTAGATGACTTCTGGAGTCCCATTGAACTCAAACTCTATGAACCCATGAGTGTCTGTAAGGATCAAAGAAACTTCCTGAAAGACTCAACTTTGGGCCTAACATTGTCTCACGTTAGCCTACATCGCCATGCTTGTTACTCATGATTCTTCATTATGGCCTCTATTTTCCATCCAACATGACCCACTTGTACTCCTCATGATGGACAGTCCATCTCTTGTTCTAAATGCATTGCATAGTGGTTTTCTTCCATGTAATATTCCATGTACTCTATGGTCCAGTGATGCCAGTCTCAGTGCAGCTCCTCCCACTCAACATTCCATCTCTGTGACTCCAGCAGAGTCTGTGTCTTAGCAGATCCTCCTCATTTATGTCTCTCAGAATCCTTGACTTCTTTTCAGACTCAGGTCAAGTACCACCTTCTGTAGGGTACCTTCCTCCTCCCCTCCCCCCATGCCTTTCTCTCTATGATTACCTTCCATCTATTCTCTCTGCATCTTATACATGCCTAGATAGATATGCCTTGCTGCTGTTAGAATAGAAGCTTCCTGAAATCAGGAACTATTTCACTTTTGTCCTTGTAGCCCTAGCCTATAGCATAGTGTTTACCCCAGAGTAAGCACTAACTGTATGCTGAGTGATAGACAATTTCTGTGGGCCTCAGTTTCTTCCTCTCTAAAATAAGAGAATGTTAGAAGCAATGGCCTCTAAGGCCATTTTCAGCTCTGCCTGTGTTCTCCCTTCCATATGATAGACAGATATGATAGAGGCAATTACAAAAAAAAGAAATCATATGCACACATATATATGCATATACACACACACATATATATAGATAGATAGATGATAGATAGACAGATAGATAGATAGATAGATAGATAGATGGAGATATATAAATAGGTATGTTGAGGGATGAAAGTAATACGAAAGCAAAGATATACATTTTTTCCTAAATAAAGGTTATAGACAATAACAATCTTCAACAATATCAGTCATTCAATATACCCCCCCCATTTTTAAATCAACAATGCTAACAAATCCCAGTTAGTTTCAGTGACAATGAGCTGGTGGAAGAGCTTGGCACTAGAATCCAGATTTATTCATTCCTAGACCAAGGCTCTGCCAAAAAGCTTTGGACTTCTCACAAATCTATTGAGATGTCATCCTATTTAAGCTTGGCTCTCCCCATGTCTTTTCTTTTTTCTTTCATGCACCGGTTTCAATTCCTGCTCTACCTCTCTCTGAATCCTCTTCACCCTCTTTCCTAGCCTCTTTTCTTTTTCACCAACACACTGAACAGAATTCTTTCCAAACTACTCTGTCCCTGTTTCCCTTTCTTCCCCCATCCCACCACATCCTAACCCACGTTTCTTCTCTCCTCACTTTATGCTATTTCTACCTCTCCACCCCCTCATGCTACATGACATTCAACCCTTTATTGCAGTGTGTGAGAGAATAGAAACACTTGTAAAAGGCAGCCTTTGTTCTTTTTACTGAAACTGAAATATAGGGATCAGGAATCTTTCTAGAAATGGAACTCACAAGTCCGTCCCAGTTCTATACCCAACTAAACTTTGATGTATAATAGAAAGGTCAACTAGTTCCGATCAGAAGCCTGGGGTTTAGCAGGGCAGTTTCTACAGAGATGGCCCTTGCCCTAGGATAATTTATGTTAACATTGAAAAGTGGCTTGACCTCCCAAGGAAGCCAGATGCTCACTGAATGACAAGAAAGAACTCATGGGACTAATTTACTTCAGCATTTGGATAAAGGCTTTAGACCTTTCCTTTGTGAATCTATCCTTTAAGAACAAGCAACATATTTTTGTGAGATAAAAAATAAGCCAAATAATAACTAAGGTGGGGCAACTGTGGCACTGCCCTAGGGAGTTTGGAGCAGACACTGACAGCATTTTATATCCTTAGCAGAATGAAGACACCTGAGCTCAGCATCTAGTTAGCAAAATAATGAGGTAAAATAGGAAGCTACCCATTCCAAGTCCTGCTTTCCTACCACCACAAGCTCATGGCGTTTTAAATATCTCCTGGCCACTGTGCCATCCTCAGTAACTAAGACCAAGAGTCATTTTGTGACTCGTGTCTTTGGGACAAAATAATATTGTTAATTAAACCTCTAGAAGTAACACTTGTTTAGTATAGAATATTATCACCATCTTGGCAAAATCTCAAAAATGCCAATATAGAAGGTTTAGAAAAAAACAACAACAATATACGGTTTTCAACAATCCCTTGACCGCATCAATGTGGAAACTGACTTCATTAGGACTGATTACAACCTATCTATATACCTTCTCATTCTCTGTTCCATAGAGAGCCTCTCTTCCATCAAAGACTTTGCAAAGGACATTACATAAGGAAATGGCAAATATCTTTGGCCAACATATGTCTCCGTCTTTTATGTCATGCTTGGTATAGTATCTAAGTACTTGAAATAAAAGTTCATCAAATTATAAGGGAAACTAGATAGCAAAACTATTACAGTTGGGGATGACAATGTGTTACTTTAAACCACAAACAAATCTAATAAGTGATAAATAAGAGCATATAAAACCTGAATAGAATTTTAGAAGAGTTATATATGATAAAATTCTAGTCATCACTGATTGAATGGGTAAAGAAAGAAATACACATACTTCTCAGCTGCTAATGACATCTTTACAAAAATTAGCCATATGCTTGAACATAAGACCTTTAAAATATGCAGAAAAACTAAAACATTGAACACACTTTTTAAATGACCTTACATAATAAAGTTACAATCTATAAAAGGACAATGAAGAAAGAATTGAAGCTTAGAGATTAAAATCACATAAATCTAAGTAATTTATGAGTCAAAGACCAAATACAGAAACAATAGATCATTTCATTAAAGAAAAGCAACAATGACATAATGTAACAAAACTTTTACAGTGCTACCAAAGTAATTCTTTATATATCTAAACATATCAACAAAAAAGAGAAAGAATAAATTGGTGAATTGAGCATACAACTAAAAAATAAGAAAAACATTAAAATTCCCAGTAACAAACAAAATAGAATTCTGAAAAAGGTTATCAAAATTTTAAATAAAAAGTTAATTTAAAAAGCTAGGATATTTTTTGTTTTTACAAAAAAATAATATAATAAAATAGGTAAACCAATATCTAATTTGATGTTTAAAGGGAAAACCAAGTTATCTAGATTAAACAAGGAAAAATGAGAATTCACATAAATTAAGAAATAAGGGGAAATACTAGAAAAAACTTTTTCTATATGTCAACAAAATAAAACAGGTAAATATTATTTAAAAAGTTAGATTCAAAAAATAGAGCAAACAATCCCACCTCAGAAAAACAAATCGAACATGTCATTTAAAAAAAACTCTAAATGGAAAAAAGTCTATGTCCAGGTGGATTTTCAAATGAATTCCAACAAACTTTCTAAGAGCAATTAATTCTAATATTCTATAAACCATTTGCAAAAACAGGGAAACAAAAGGGTCTACCATTCTCTTTTAATCAAACAAACATAGTCTTAATTGATAATTAAATTAGGGAGCTGTAAGGCAACAAAAGAAAACTGTAACAACATCCCTAATTAAATAAAACAAAAAATATTGAAAAAATATTAACAAGGAGGTTAGAGCAATATATTTCAAAAACCGGATTCTCTGAATAGACTGGATTTGTACACAAAACAAGGATGTTATTTCATATTAGGAAAACTATAAGCATAA
>JAQQSK010006583.1:0-14365 GCA_028658325.1 Potorous gilbertii
ATTTATTTTGTTTATCTTTATATGATATATTCATATTATTTATTATTGTAGTATTAATATATTATCATGATATTAATATATTATAATTCTTAATTAACATATAATTAGTATATAATATATAAATATATAATCACTATATATGACAAATAATATATGTATAATTAATATGATAATATGAAATATAATCAATATATTATATTAGTGTTATAGATTATAATTAAATATAATACGATATTATTTTATAATATATATTACAATATATATTATGCATTAATAATATAAACATATATTGTCCATTTGTTCAAATAGGAAAAGCAATTTAATTTGTTTGTCAATAGACTTACCAATTTTAAATAATTCATAATAAGGAACATGTTGAAATAATAAAATATGAATAATTAGGATATTATTAGAAGTGTATTTGAGAAATTTTCTTAGTAGGGAAATATTTGTAATTCTACTCTGAATATGCTCTGAACTATCATTCCAGGAATTCAGGATTGTATTTATGGATATTCAGTTCTACTTTGCCTGAAAATGTGTACAATTAGCCATATCTCAGTCTATCAGTGAAGATGGATTTTACTCATTAATTGCTACTCAGTAGTATAACGATTATGTAAATAATAAAGATAAAAATGCAACTCAAATATTTCAAACACATTATTTATTCTACATCAGAAATGCCTGAAGGTAATTTCATTTTAATGAAACAATGGAATATAAGGGAAATAAAATTAATATTCAAAATGAACCTGCATTTCTCTTTCAATTATTTTAATTAAGTGGAAGAAATGAAGGGAAGTAGGCATTTTAAACTGAGTCAAACAAATAAAGCCTAGGCTATTTATTAATACTTAATGCACATCCATTATAAAACATTTAAATATTATTTATTTTCTACTTATGTTAAGAGTCAACATGACAGACAAATCAGGCCTTAGACTGTACCATTTAATCACTCATCTGGTGTATCTAAATGGTGAAACTGGAGTGGAGTCACTTAGAATCATGTTCCAGCACAGTAGCTGCCAAATTCATAGTTGCATAATAGCATGGATATCATGAACTATTCTTTTATCTTCCTTTCTACCCTCAGATTGAAAGGGTGAAATACTGAACTGAATCTATAATCGTATTGCTGAGGAAGTTTCTTCTATATATTCAGATAACATGTATAATTGATTCAATCTATTCATGCTTAAGGATCCTGTCCCATTCTCATTTATTCTATTCATTATACTTAATGTAGGGCATACTCTAACATGGCAGGAGCCATGTTAATTTTTTCCTACCATTCTGAGCATAGCAACAAAGTCTATATTCTGTCCATTGTCTCCATCTCACTCACCACTTAATAGGATGGATCTTTTTGATTATTCATTTTCTGAATTTGTATTCCCTTTTTTTCTATATCTTCATGGTTTGAAGCTTGCTAATACTATATATCTCTGTATCTCTTATCTTTCGATTTCTATCTCTCTATTTCTATCTATATCTATAGACTTTTTTCTCTTCAACCTACATACACAACAATAGAACATTGATATTATAATATATGTCTTTGTTTCTTAGAGTAGTTTAGAGTCATTAAAATGACTTTGAAACTTCCTATGAGAATTCTATCATATTCCTTTATGCTTGTACTTGGGCAAAATAGGTTGTCCACTTCAATATCTGCTCATTATATCAATATTGATTGCCTTGATAATTCTCTTCATTTTATTTTGTGCATTTAAAAATATCCTGAGGACAGGTTAATAGGCTTCATGAGCCTCTTAAAGAGATCCATCAGATACACATGCACACATACACATTAAAAGAATCCATGATGTATATTGATAGATCAACTGACCAATCTATTTTTCTTAACCTAAGCAAATTATGGATTGGTACCTCTTCTAAAAGTGTATTCTCAAGTTGTGAATTGAATGGAATCACATAATATACATCAAAGATTCAGGACTTGAACCACGTAATTGCTCTGAAGTCATATCTCCTTCTAGTATTTCATACTTCCTTTCACATACATGCATATTTATATGTACATATATGTGTACATTCATATATACATACTCTCACATATACAGCAGATAGGTGGTGCATTGAATAGAGCACCAGAGCAGGAGTCAGGAGGATCTGAGTTCAAATCTCATCTTAGACACTTGACACTCACTAGCTGTGTGACCTTGGGCAAGTCACTTAACACCAATTGCCTCATCCTGGACTATCTCCAGTCACCCTGATGAATATCTGGTCACTGGATTCAGATGGCTCTGGAACAGATGTGAAGCTGATGATCTGCACAGGCCACCCTCACTCAAAAAAACAAAGTCAAGTGCAAGTCATATCATGATTTCTCTGACGGCATGGTCTTCTTCGACAAGAAAGGATGAACACACTGTCACATATGAACTCTTAGCAGCTGTGTGACTATGGCTTAACTTAAACTTGCTCAGATTTCATTTCTTAATCTTCAAAATAGGTACTAACAATGGCATTTACCTTTATCAGTTAGTCAATTAGAATTTCTAAGTGCCTACTATGTGCTAGGCACTAAGCACTAAGCAAAGAAAGGCGATCTGACCCTAAGGAGCTTCTAATTGAATCATGTGCTTATACAGAGGCTAGCACAGAACCTAGCACAGTGAATATATTTAATACTTTCAGATTTATTAATTGTTACAAGATTCACATGTGATAATAAAGTGTTTCACAAACAATAAAGCACCATGTAAATGCCAACTATGTTGCTGCCTCTTCTCATACTTGTTTTGGAAAACATTTCTCATTGCGAGGTTGCTCTTTTATTTTTCCCCAAATGATGTTTTGTCTTTAAAGTTTCTGTGGCTTTTCCTTTTTTTAACATACGAATTCATAAACAATGTGGCCTTCAAGCTTGTGAGAGAAGTTAATAAATGTATACTGAATATATTCAGCGAATTATTTTCCCTGTTTTCTGACCTGGAATGAAATAAGCAGTCAAATTCTCTCAAAGATGTTATAAATATGAAAGCCTCCGATATAAGGATTAGTTATACCAGTAGCCAATTTACTTGTACCCTAATCTGAACTACTGGGCTGTAATCATCAGTAACTACAAAGCAGCTCTACCTGATTTGCCTAGAAAAACAATTCTCAGAAGTCCTGTTCCTTTGATCATATTAGCTTATTCTAGATTGAAGTTTCCTCCTCTCCAATTTGCTTGATCTTAAAAGATGACAAAAATATGAGTGGAGAGGAAGCTATATTTATTTTAAGACATCTTTTGAAATTGAGTCAGGTATGATGGCTCTTAAGGAGGAGAATTCTCTCTGAAAAGCAATTTTTTCTTAGAGATATACCAACAATGTTGAACAACCCTGGGGCTGCTAGAATTTTATAGGTGTTAGTTATTCTAGCAAAAATTTTCAAGTGTTATTGTTTCTTCCAACAAACAAGCTTGCAGAGTCTATGTGTATACTGATCACCCTGGCCGTTATTGCCTGAAGACTACATATGTCATATTCCAGTCCTCTCCTAGGAATATTCAATATTTTTAAGAAGGTTTTGGAGCATCTAAGCTCTATGCAATTTGGTCCATGTTCCATCGACATTCTTTCATCAGTTGTAGGGGGCGGTCCATTTAGACAATAACAGTCAGATGAGCTTTTACAAATGAATATTTAGTTCAAAGGTATATTGATAAATATACAAACAACACCTAACACATTGGGCATAATTCCATCCCACCTACTCCCAAAACCAACTCATTTTCTGTGGAGGGATTAAGTTCATAGTTCAGTTTACTTCCTCTACAGTATAGATTCAATTCGAAGGAAGAAACACTCCTTGGCTGAAGTATCAATCACCTTGGCTTTTAAAAATGTTCCTACTATGCTGGTCAGCTGTACACTCCTTCCTGGCATTTGACTCCAAATCACTATGGCTCAACTCTGATCTAAAGGGTATTACTGATGCCACTTGAAACTGAGAATATTAGCATCCAAAGACATGAGGCATAAAAGGCAAGATGGGGCAGTATTTCTCCTTCCCAGTTGATTTCATAGTGCCCAGATTATGGTGTTGGGGTGTTTGTTCACCAACCAGAAAGACCAAAGAAGAATATTCAGTGAAGAGAGCACAATTGTTCGAGTTAGGTAGTTTTAAAGATATGAATTACTCTGGCAACACACCTAATCAAAAGCGGCCATTATGACTTATGTAATAGGAAAACCCAAAATTTCTCCTCCCAGTATAAAGATCCCTCCATGACAGATGATTCAAGCACGCTTCCAAAGTTCCCATTGCATATAAGGAAATGTTTAGAATAGGTCTAAGACAACATCTATAATTTCATTGGCATAGAATATCCTACATAAGGATGATCCCTCTACCAATGCATACAGACAGATATTAATGAGCTTTGAGTCTTTTTAGAGCTTCCACAAGATTGCTGAGGTCACATAAACATTGCCCAAAGACACATAACCATAATGCATCAGAGATGAGACTTGTATCATAATTTTTGTAGATTTGAGACCAGCTTTCTATACATGCTGCCACATCATGCTTATTCTTTTAGAAATATTCTTTGATAGTTTTTATTAGTCATAATCTTTTGACCATGTGCATTTGTTTGTATCTAACATGGATGTTAGATGGAAAGCAACAATTAGCTTTGGAATATTCTATGTAGTGTTTGGTGTGTATTAAAATAATAGTCTATTCTTATTGATGAGTTATAGAGGTTTAATGTGCTTTAGAGGAGAATTAACAATATGAAGAAAGTTTATATAAATATATGCATGTATATATTTATATATGTATGTATATATACATCTACATATAGATGTATATATATATATATATATATATATATATAAACGTGTGCATCTGTATCAGTGGATGGTGGGATGTAATGATAAAGGCCTTCAAAGTCTTATTCATGTGTAAGAGTTTAGGAAAACCCAGTATTGAATTTAAAATATTCCATGCATTATTAAAGGGAATAACACACTATTATTTTTTGTTCTTCAGATTCAGTTAATTAATTCATTTGATTATAAAATGATTTTAAGTGGTTAGCATTAGATCTATCCCTTCTAGATAGGTTCACTTTGTACAGGCAAAAATTATTTCACAGCTACAAATTATGAGTTTATTCTTGTAAATGTAAACTGGCATAATTTCCATATGTGAAAGATAAGATACTTAGGAAACTTAGAAAATATTTGCAAACAAGTATTCAGAACACTGTTCCTCATATTTGGTATCATAGAATTTTGGAATAGTCCATGTGACAATGAGAGTTCCCTTTGAAGGAGAAAAATCTCAAGAAATTGGGAAGGAGAGGTTTGGCATCAGATTTTTAGTCTGAAGCAGTATTCTGAAAGAGCAAGAAAGGTAGAAGTCTAATGAGAGAATAGCACTGATGACTGAGGAAATAGACATATTTTAAATCTCTGAATGGAGACCAAGAGTGTCATCATGTTGATGTGGTGAGAACTCTCCTTGCTCACCAATCTATTTATTAACATTCACTTAGGAGGTGTAGCTAGAGGTTACAAGAAGTGATTGACAGTGAGATCTATGAAAAGGTAGTAAAATTTTCATTCCCAAAATCTTTTTTTTGCCTACAGATGGCAGAAACATTCTAAAGTTTTTTTTTGTTTGTATGATAAATTTATAGCAAATATCAAGAATTGGGAATACTTTAAAAAATAGTACCAGTCATGACATATAATTCATGCAAACAAACTCATTAAGGGATTTTCTGCAACTTCCCTCATTGGCCCACAGGTCTTTCCTAAGACAAGGACAATATCTCCTTCCTGACATGAATTTTCACTTTTTGGCAATTACGTGAAAGATGGGGATATTAGGAGTTACAAGCTCAATCCTAAAACTTCAAGGTCAATAGAGAAATCCTACATTCTCCAAAGACAAATTCCCTTATGCCAAAGACTGCTACAGGAGAATTGAATACTACCAAAATAATAGAAGATAAATTCAAAATTATTTTTAAAAAATAGTAGATTTCTGCATGTGTATGAGAGAATCTTATTTAAAAAACTAACTGAATAAGCTTTTAAATTGCAAAGTACACTAAGCCATGAAGATAAAAGACCTTCATTTTTTTCTTCACTAGGCTGAAATAATGAATGGTTAACTTCAGATAAGGTGTCAAGATGCTGAAGAGTTAAGATATACATCCTGCTTTATATTTCTTGAATATTTTCAAAGGAGTAGACATGGTGAATAAAAGTAGCTCTGCCCAGTGGGAGAATAAAATAGGGTTTGGAGAGACTGGCTACTTCTTCACATTCAGAAGATGGCCTACAAGAGTTAGGAGTAAGTTTATTTCCCTGTCCCTTTTGATTTCCACCTTAAACTTTGAAATATTCCGAGATGGTGCCACCAAGTACATTTCTCTTTCCAAATTTGTCTTATAATAGAAATAGACCCCTGGTGATTGTTTGCAAAAGAAATCCTGTTTTTCTCTGTTACTTTATTATACAATGGAGCTACATGTGCAAGAAATATCAGACAAATACCTTTTATAAGAATACATAATTCTCAGTCATTGCTGAGGAGAAAATGAGATATGGAAGAAATGATGGTGTGAGAGTTTTAAAATATGATTTCAATTCTTGTTTGTAATGTTGCTACCTCTCTGATCAGAGAATTTTAGCATAAAAGGTCTTTTAAAAGTGTTATCATTTTATGGATGAGGAAACTAAGGACAAGAAGAGTTAAATGATTTGATCAGAGGAGAGACTAGAGCACAGATACTGTTCTCTCCAATCTGGAGCTTTATCTAATATACCACAATGTCTCCAATCTCTCATTCTTTCCCAAACAGGGCCAAATGAACATTTGGCTACAGTGTCTACCAAAATATATCATATCCTACGCAATGGCTTATCCCTGTGGCATGACCACTGTGTGAAGCAGACCATACCTGAAGACCCAAGTTCAGTTATACAGGAATTGAGTTACACATGTGATAATACAAGAAACTACTGAATATAAGAAATGTGGTAGTGGATAGGAGAGACTAAGGGGACTGTGTGCCAGATATTGTATTAAATACTTGACAGATCTTGTTCCATTTGATACTTACAGCAGCCATAGGAGGTAGATGCTATTATTACATTTAATGGCTCAGGAAATTCAGGCAAATACAGGTTATCTGCCCAGAGTCACCCAGCTAATAAGTGTCTGAAGCTGGATTTGAACTCAGGTTTTCTTAACTTTAGATCCGGTAGTCGGTCCACTCTGCCATCTATCCACCTAAAGATATTGACCTCAAGACAATAGCATCTGGAAAATTGGAAAGATTTGAACTTAACAGTAGAGAAAAAAAGGAATCTGAAAAAGAAAAAAAGTTAATAATGAATCAGTTATACATTAAAAAATAAGTAAGAAGTATGCAATCTCCTCATTGAAAATACTAATACAACTACAAATAACAGTTATTAATGTAGATCTTTAATGTTTGAAAAGCACTTGGAGTGTACTATCTCATTTGATTCTCACAAATAATCTAGTGAAGTTGCTTTCATTATCCTCATTTTGCAGATGAGAAAATTGGAAAGTGAACTTGAAGGCTGTTAGAATTGCATGGACAAGAAAATTAAAATATTATTTTACTTAATGATTTGGAGGAGGAATGAATGCCTGGATCCAAACACAGCTACTTTATAGCATTAATTCTCTTTGCTAGGGTGGAGACTTAGGTTATAGAATTCAACATACAATATATGGCATGTTTCATATGTTGGTTAGTTTTGCTGAAGTGCATTTTTAGAACTTTCTCTTCTTTTTTTTATAAAGAACATTTCTCTCAGAAGGGAAGAAAATACGTAAAATTGAATACATTTACACTTATACACACATACATATACAGATGTGTATGTATAAATTAATACTTATCTTATCCTCACCCTGAAATAATTATTTCAAATTCCAAATAGAATTTCCTAAAAGGGCAACTCTTGTAAGGCACAAGAGAGATAAAATTGAATAAATGCTAACTCATGGGACTGTTTGGATTTGCTCCAAAACAGCCTTAGTTTTGCCACATAATTACGCTCTAGAAGAAGGCCAATAAATAATTAGATGTTCAAGGTTTCAGGAGCTGTTCATGAAAGAAGGAATGAAACTTACTATACAGGGAATTGTATGTAAGACAGGGAAGTCAAAAGTAATGTAATTAGGTAATGAATTCAAAGACTATTGTGTGGTGGAAGGGTAATTTTATTTTATTTTAGTTGTGGTTCCTAAATCAGGAGTCTTTTATTCACCATAAATGATCTGAATTAACCAGAAAACAGTTTTGTTGGTATTGCTTTTGTTAAAAGAAGGTTTTTTAAAATTATTTTATAAAAGACGTCATTAAATAAGTGAGAACAATCGATTTAACATACTTTGTTTCTTTATGATTAACCTTTACTGTTTAAAGAGAGCAAGATTCAAGGATCAAGTATTCTGGAAAGTCTTTTAACTTACAGATAAAAATAGATAGGACATATAAATATTTCAAAGATTACATTTGTCTTTACAAGAGTTTATTCACTGAAATAAAAGTGACAGAATTTTTTCTTTATATTTGTTAAACTTTAGGAAGTGAATTATATAAAAGAATGTTTTTTTTTCCTGTTTCCTAGTATCTCTAAAAGTTGAAAGAGATATTTTTAATCATTGTAACTTAAATTTTAACAAAGTGTTTTTCACTTATATAGGTTTTTTTTTTCCCTTTCCTAATCAATGATGAATTTTTTAAAAAGTACTTCTTTTCATTTCACTCCCCTTCACCAATTGTGAAAGGTCAATCACTGTAGAAAGAACTCTAAGCTTTGAATCAATGAAAATTGGGTTACAATCCTATTAACATTTAATTTTAGGGCAATGGGCAGAGTTAAATGAGTGTCCCTAAAGCCAGAGCTCTCTTAGCTCAGGCTTGATACTGGGATGAAATGAAGCCCTCAAGTCATTGAACATTTATGAAAGGAGGAATTATGCTTTGCTCTGAGATAGCAAAAATACAACAAACATAGAATAAGGATACAAACCACATTTAGTTTTTTTTCTGTATATAGCCTCTCTTATGCTTCTGGATATTTCGAGATGTGGCTACCCAGAAATATAGTTGGTGTGATGCAGTCATCCAGGTATGTAAAATTGCACCAAAACCAAGAAATAAAGGGTTTTTTATCGACCCTAAACTGGAGCCAATCATGTTTTGTGGCAGGTGGAAGGCTCACCAGGGCATCTGCTAGGGAATCTGGAAGTTCTGAGGAGGAAGAAAGCTATGTCAGGGTAGAAGCAACTTTGTCAAGAATCTGCAGTTCTACCACATACCACCCTTGAAAGTAAGGCCCAAATGATCTTCTAAGGGATTAAACACAGTCCTTCTATCATAGGTTATATTAAAGTAGAGAGAAACATCCAGAAATCCTAATACTTTCTTCCCTCAGTCTCATAATCTGATCAGTGTGATGATGTCACATCTTTGAAATTCAAAGTGAGTGTCATTAAGCAATGTGTTAGTAAGGAAACAGAGCAAGAACATGAACATCACAGCCACAGCACAGGTGGTGACCACTATCCCGAGTGTAGTCAAAGGTTTCTTCTTTCAATGTGAGGTTATGGTAGTTCCAGGAACACGGGATCCTCTGCATGCAAATTTCTGACAGTGTTGACAATTCTCCATCCTCCACCAAGATCATCTGTAATAAAGTGGTCAAGAGATCATAAGCCTCTTGCATGCAACTGATCTTGAGCTATAATTTGTGTTGAGACTTTCGCTGTCCCTCCACCTGGTCAGTATTCTGGTTCACCTGCCAAAATCTCTCCTCCCTCAGGGTTTCATCAGGAAAATGATACAAAATTTTGTCACCTCCCCTCCCCCGAGGTCTCTGTGGAATGGCTGTCCCCTTTTCCCACATTGGCAAAGAGAAGTGGTGGTTACTGAAGTACAAATATAAACCTTAGGAGTCCTAGGAAAAATGTCTCTTGCTTGCGTTGTCTCACTGAGCCAGTGTTAAAAGGCTCTCTGCTTTATATTTTCATTGCCTAGGGAAACTCTTTGAAGACAAAACAAACCCAGTCATATACAGCCTCTAGAACCTGTCAGGAAAACATAGCCAGAATGAATCACTTGAGTGTATGCTCAAGGGTGCCGATGCTTGTCAAGAACAAACCCCCATACCTGAAATTATTTTAGAAATAATTTTAGTAAGTTGTTTGGCAAACGAGAGAGGAAGAAAAAAGTGTGGCTCCCTCCTGAGTCTTTGAGAGATTTGCCTTCTATAGAGTTTGGTCAAGGGTATACAAATATGTATCCAACTGGTGGCATGTCTCCAGAGAATGTTAGTCCAAGATTTGTATCAATAGTTAAGAATAAAGATTTAACTTAATTTGAAGAATCTAAAATACAAACTCTGGATAGAAACGATAATATAAATTTTGGGTTGACCCAACACAGGACCTTAATGGGAACTAAGCATTCCCTGCAGTTATCTGCCTTCCCCCATGCTGGTTTCTGTGAGGTTCTAACATAAGCTTTGAATTAGATACTTTACTAGTCAAATAAAGCTAGACTGAAACAATATAATACTTACCAAGATTTTCTGAATAATATAATAAAATATTTTACCATTCCAGCATGATGTTGGTGGCAAATGGGAGGGGAAAGAGAAGGGTGAACATTGTCCTCATAGATACTGGCATCAACAACATGCATCCCTTTGAGATTGTATTGCACTGTGTGAGGTCAATAAAAGATATGAATCACATGTCACAACTTCGGGAAAGGATCATTTCCTACCCTCATAGGTATCCTGAGTGAATGGAAAATTCCTCCTTCTCTACCCTAGAATTCCTTCATTGCTACACCACTCTCTGAGGCCCTGCCTTCCTCAACCAATAGGACTGTATTCAGTCACCCAAATGGGATCTCCTTCCTGACTTGGAAATCTATAACATGTAGGATACCCAGGAAAAGTGGTTATAACAACAAGAGTAAGCTTTAGCATATACTAGCATCTTCTGCTTCCATTGAAATACCACCACAACTAAAGATGATCAGGACTTCCTATATATTGTTAAAAGCAATCCTTGGTTGGGCCATCACTCTGATTAAAAAGGCAAACTGAGTAAGTTAAAAGGGGTTTATTCACTGCTGAGTCAGAATAATGTGAGGAAGCCATGCATTGCTTTAAATAGACCTGAGTTAGCATCTTCCATGAGACAGCTAATTGGCTCAGTGAGTGCTAGGCCTGGAGTCAGTAAGATTTGAGGTCAAATCTGGCCTTAGACAGTCGTATAACATTGGCAAGTTACTTACCCTCTGTTCCCTCTAATCCTTACCACGTAGTAGAACAGGAGCCTCTTTTGATTGGCTATGGAAGCAGAATGGGCTGTATTTTTAAAACTAGTGAGACAACCTGTTCCTTCTTTTCTGATTTTTCTTCCTACTGAGTCCATAAAGCTAAGATAACACTAGTTCCCTAGTGCTATGGCAGAGCCTGAAAGTGACAGAGGCAGGATTCTGTTCCCTTTGGTTCATCTCTTTTACCCAGACTCTTAGAAAAGGGCCTGGAATCTCTGTTCTATGGTTTTCGTTCTCAGTTTTCAGGTGCCCATCAGACTTGGAGTCTGAGCCATGATGACCTTGAGGATGTTAGGAGAGATTGTGTAGGTAATTACCTTACTAGGGAAGCCTTGCTCAGAGAAACTAAGATATATCAGCCTCAACTCCGGGAGATTTCAGGCTTTGAAATGAAACTGCGTTCCATGGGAATCAAGGGAGCTGTCAACTCTCCTCCTATGCACCATATGAGAAGTGAAATTATATAACTTATGTGTTGGGAGAGCAAGTTAGTATGCTTAAGGTTACACTTTTTCAATGAAATACACCTTTGGAAAAGCTAATGTGACTATCAGGGATTAAATGACACTGGTGCAGAAGACCTACAACCTGCACTGAAGGAACAACTTCTGTGGGAACTGGAGCATTTTGAAGAGAGATTAGGACCTCTCCCTCTATTCCCCTAGGAGTAGTGGCTGACCCAAGGATAAGAGTAAAATGTAAAAAATATCTGACATTCAGGTAGAGGGAGAACAGGTTGTTCTACACCGCAAAAAGAAACTTCAGGGACAAAGTCACCCATTCTTGACTAGTTTCCCCATCTGCAAAATTATCTTCAATCTACATATGAGTTCTGAAGACTCCTAAACTAAATTTAAATCTGAGAAACTACAGACAACTGCAGAAGAAGTAAAGCATATGATTACGAAGGGAGTGTATTTGAGACTAGAGTCCAAGAGAATAATGTGATTGGAGGAAAGGACAAATTGGGAAATCAACCTCATTCAGTAGGTCAAGGTTACCACAGGACTATAATGTGCCTAGGAGATAGAAAAAAGATAGAATCTTATAGTCCAAAGCTAGACCTGGTCATTTATTCCTGTGTAGAGAACTAAGATGTGTGTTGTAAAATATATTGAACATAACTCCGTACCTTATAATAATACCAACCTGAATCTATATTGTGTTAGAACTCCCAAGTAATTTGGTCTGGTGTGCCAGTCAGATTCAGAACTAGATATCCTATAAGCCGTGTCAACAAAATCACATCTGCAGCTAGATCTTAATTCCTTATCATAATATGTCAACCCTCAGTAATTTTTCTGTGACTTGAAATTCTGATTTCCTAATAAGAAGTCTGACTTTCAGTTTAAGAGCAAAGAAATAGACTCTCGTAAGAAGAAATGTCTACAGAGAAAAGTGATGAACTAAGGTAGATCAAGCCTTAGAATGTGTATGAGAGGAAATCACAGAATGGAGTGTTGCTCCACTGACTCCTTCTCTCACCAAGACGAAGAATAGTGATGATAAGCTACTGAAACTGGAAAGATATAGTGGGGGAATAACCACAATAGCAAGCTTTCTTATATTGCTTTAAAGTTAAATATGCTAGCTCCTCTAATCAGGCACTGTACTAAGCACTTTACAAATATTTAATTTCACAACAACAATGTAACATAATTGATATCATTATTTTTGATTTACAAAAGAGTAAACTAAGTTTGAGAAAGGTTAAGTGCCTTGCCCTGAATCACATTATCTTGGGTAATAGTCAAATTTAGGCCTTTCTCATCACAAGGCCTCATAGAAACAGGACTAATAGAGAAGGAGATAGACCTCTCCAGGTGTTTTTTTTTTCAAATCTTTTGCCTCTCCCCTGTGGGAAAGTCCAGGTGATGCCCAACCATTGTCTAACTTAGCCAGAGAGAAGGATATTATATATTTCGTAACTCCTCTCTACTTGGAAAATTTGTGTTTATTATTAATATTTTCCCCATTATATTCTTAAGTTTAGATAATCATGAAAACATTGAAGACCTCATTTGTATCATTTAATGTAATCTAAGATGCAAATGCTCACGGTGAAAATGTAACAATTAACTTGAGAGTGGATATAAACTGATACAATCAAATCACTGGTCCTTATCCCACAGAACCCACACTATGTATACATGGTGTCTGACAGGCTGAGCAGTATATCATTGCACTATACTTCAGGACTTGAAGGAAATGTGGAACAGCCAATTCACAATGAGAGAGCTTCAGAATTATAATGTTTAGCAAGCATAGCATTTTTCTGGCCAGTCATGGTTTTGCATTTTCCTGAGTAATCTTGTATTGACCCTGATTCTGGCCTGAGCAGCAGTGGTAGACTACAGAAAAGGTTGATCCAAGACCAAATAGGTACAGAATAAATGCCATTGATATATTGTATGCCAGATTCAGTTGGGATGATGGATGGATTGCAGTACAGAAAACCTGGAATTAATCTTGTCTTAGAAATGGACTAGTCTTGTGACATAAGGAAATTCACTTATTTCTATGCCTCTTCCTTCATTTTACAAGTTGAATAATAATACCTTCATCCCAAGGATGTGGAGAGGAACAAATGAGCTAATTTAGGTAAAACATTACAAACCATGAGAGGCACAAGTCTAAATTTCATATAAATTTATTTTTATTTGTTGTTATTACAAATAGAGGAACATTCACACCCTAATTGCCACAATATCCAATGTTTTTGCCAACTCACAATCTCATTTAGTACTCCATGCTCAAAACTAGTATTTTTTCAAATTAAGTGAAGAAATTAAGTGTGGGAGGAAAGAGAAGGGGGAGGGGAAAATTTGGAATTGAAGAAAAATAAAACGAAATAAAAAGAAATATATTTTATTGAAAAATGTAGGGCCAAATAGGAAAGAAGATGTTCCATATTATGCATGGTGTTGAGAAATAAGAAAACTGTCATCATTAGAATCCAGTAGATATTCTGTGACACATTTGTGTGAA
>JAQQSK010006584.1:0-14364 GCA_028658325.1 Potorous gilbertii
TTATCTTTTATTTTGGATCTCCCTGGGAATTTTTCATAGTGCAAGTTAATGTGGAAAAGGAGTTCCTGGTACCCAAGTTACCTCTCTTCACCTTTGATGAACTTAGTTTCTAACAGAGAATTCCTGATTTGGTTTTTCTACTCCTGTTCTATTCCTGCCTATAGTACCAAACCACAAGGGTTGTAAAGTTGCTTGCTAATAAGTAGTCATTGTATTTAGATTCCAAACATATTTAATGTCTTTGGGTACAGTGTCTCATCACAGCTGCTGTCTAAGAGATTTACACAAACACATCTTTGAAAGGTATTCTGACAAGCAACTCAGCCTTTAAAAGAAAATTGACCTCTTCCCCCTAAGGGCCAGTACCAGATACTTGGAAAGGCAACATGGAGATGCTGATATTCTCCCCCAATTGCTTCACTAAATCCGTTAAGAGAGTGGCCCCAGACAATTCTAGTACAAGGAAGTGTTTTCCTTAGAAAAGGCATAATGGAAAAGTACCTTTCTTGTAGCGAAGAGAGTCTCACCCGGGTTTTAATCTCAGAGGAGTCAATCAGTCTAATTAAACTTACAGAATCCAGTAACAGTCTCCCTCTTCCTGAATGGGCAGGTCATATCAAGCAGGGTAATACAGTCTCTCAGAATGACTTACTGCTCTCCACCACCTTCATGCTAAACTTGCCTAGTATTCTCAACTGCATCACAGTCTCTGTGCAGTCCTGAGAGCAATCATTCCTATGGGTTGATAAGTGAGCTAGACTATACAGGATCAAATAGATTTCATTGTCCTGAATCTTCAGGACACTTTATCACCCCTGAAATATCTTCTTGGGTATACCATGTCCTAACTACCAGCATTTCCAAGACTTTACTGTGGATAACCGCATAACCAGAGGAAACACAAAATGGTACATAAACTCCTGTATCACTATTTTCTTCAGAGCTGTAGGAAACAGGACCATACTAATATATCAGAAAAGATAGGAACGTAAAAGCACAGTCCAACACTAGAAAGTCATCAAAACTTTCTTGGAACCTTTAAAGTTCACTTCCCTTTTCTCATATCTTCTACTGTAATTACTGGTGGTACTAGCCAATCTGACCAAGATTCAGAAGCGACAAAGGCAGGGCACTCTTCCTCTAGCCAGCCTAAATGTGAGTGCTCTACTCCTTACTTCTGTTATACTGATTATCCATAATGCGTATTTCCAAATAACTCTAGTGTGAATGTCAGAGCCAAGATTAGCTGAACTTCCTGACTTCTGTGCTTTGTGAGAGCACTGAAATACATAAAAACCACAACGTATTAGTTGTATTAGTTCTATTACCCATGTATAAGATACTCTTCTTGTCAAAATAGGTATCGATAACACACACACACACACACACACACACACACACACACATATATATTTGGATTCTTCGTTGTAAGTTCTCGGTTCAAACAGACAAACATAGACCTGTGTACACATTCACACATCTCCAGCTTTCTCTGTATATAATAAAATATATAATTATGCATTTAAATACACTCATTTCTATTTATATTTTTCAATATATGAAACAGATGTATGTCTTTCTGTGTATGTGTGCCTAAAATGAACATCAGAATGGAACTGAAATGTCATGCTATGCAACCCAAAACTGAATTGTGAAGCTTCTCAATGTAACTTTCAATCAGAATTCATTTGGACCCTGAGTATCTCCAGGGGTTAGCACCTAACTACTCATGCAATCACCCTCTTTAATTTTGGGTCCTTTAATTCTATTAAATTATTTGAATATTGCAGTTTTAAACAGATTTGAAGGAAACCATTATGTTCCACCTATTCTTCTCTTCCCCAAGATAAAGAAATAATTTGTACATGTTCATTGGCATTCTGTTTTCCCCACTAGATTGTGAGTCACTTGAAGGGAAGAACTATCTTTTGCTATTTTTTGTAACACCAGCTCAGTGGTTGGCACAAAGCAAGCATTTAATAAATGTTTCATGATTGATTCAAAAATCATTTCTGTCTTTCATATCTGATGATCCATGTTCTAACAGTCTATGGTCGAATATGGTGATTGAAATAAAGTGAGAATCTGCATTGGAAAGTTTAAACAGCTCAGTGGATAGAGCCCTGGAGCTGGACTCAGAATACATGAGTTCAAATTCAGACACTTGCTAGCTGCTTGACATTATGGAAGTCACTTTAAAATTTTTCAGTCTCAGCTTCCTCATCTGAAAATTAAGAACAGTATTACCTCCCTCTCAAAGTTCTTGAGGGGATCAGATTAGATCCTGTTTATAAAATTCTATGAAATCCTAATAGTACTATAGAAAGTTAGCTATTATTTGGAGTTATTCCTTGTTATATCTGAAGAGAAAAGATATTATGAATCTATTTGTCTTTTTCTGCCTCACTGTCTGTCACTGTCTCTAGGTTTCTCTCTGTCTCTCTCCGATTCTGTTGGTCTTTATCTCTCTGTATATATCTCGCTGTCTCTATTTCTGTCGCTGTTTGTCTGTCTCCCTTTCAGGCAAATACACACACACAAAGACACAGGCACTCCTCATAAACAGACAAACACGCATTACTTGAGTAAAGATGTCCAAATCTATCTGACCTGCACCAGAACGGGATAGAGTTTCTCACCAGGATACATGGGGATATGGAAGGAACAGCAGAAGTCAAATCTTCAGCATTCTGGACTGCTCACAGGGTATGGGGAGGTGGATGAACCTTGGTATTTGTTGGGAAGACCCTCCTCATTCATCTTCACCACCAAAGGAGCTTAGCACTCCTGCTTTATCAGTCAAAGAAGGAAACAGGAGGTAGGAGACAACGCTCCCAAGATTCTGGTTAGAAATAAACATGGAGTAATTGCTTGATAACCCCATAAGCTCCTTATGCAATGGATACCCTGGCGTTGGGGGAAGGGGAATATTTGTGCCAGAGATTGCAGAGGGAAATGCTGTGGGCCCTTGGGAAAAAACCTTTGGGGTGTCCATCCTCACTCCTCTGGGCCTGTGAAAAGAAATGATCAGCTTCTTATTCCCCAGCTCAAATTTGCTCCTCCTGCAAGCCTCCTTCACCTAATGACAACAGCCTGAGTCCATTCTCTAGGACATTTACAATCAAACCAAATTTAGATTATTCAGATTTAGATAAGAATCCCATCACCTTCATTTTTATTTTGATAGGTTGAGGTTAAAACATGTTTCTATGGAAAGAAGGAAACACATAAAGTATAAAGTAGACTGTAAAAGTAGAGATTTTTTCAGTTATATTTGAATCTGCAGTGCCTACCACACTCCTTGGGCACAGAATAGATAGCTAATAAATACTGCTGACTGAATGACAAACTAAATTTTATTAAACATGGCAATCCTTTAGCATTTTAGACTCTCTTTCATCAAAACAGGTATGTGTGTTAGGTAGCAAACTTCCACCCTTTTTTAGAGAAGGAGTTCATTTGTAGAACAGAATATAGAGAAGTGTTCTTTTCACTGTATCATTACCAACAGCCGTTCAGAAAATGGAAGTGAACTTCTTAGGGTTATATTGTCCATTTATTCAATGAACATATGTATTCAGCAGCTGTTATATGTAAGGCTCTGTGCTATACTTTGAAGATATTCAATTGCGTCCATGATCCCCTTGATGTTTCTGAATGCTTCTGTTTCATGATGCAGAGAACAACTCTTCCAACCCTTCTAACTCATCCTTGCAGATTCTTTTCCAAGTATGTCCTAATTTTGTCTCTAGATTCCACCCAAAATGTTATTTTCCATCCTTCTTTTCCTCTGACATAACTATGGAGTAGTCAGTATGCCTATTTGTCATCTCTCATTCCTCCTCTATGGACAATTCTTTCCCTTTTTTGCTTATAATTTTCCCTGTTAATATTTGCTCCAGCTCTTTAAAGTTCTTTCTTTTCATATGTTGCAGCATTCTCTCATCCACCATGAGCATTTTCAGTGACTTCTGGGTAATGCTAATATTTAATTCTTTGCAACAATATACTGTTCCTTCACTCAATGCCATACAACAACAGTTGTGGATAAAAGACATCTTTAAAAAATAAAACCTTAGAATTCTAGACTCCTGAATTTTTGATAGAACCTTAAAGGTTCTTCCAACTCCTACCTGAACAGTTCCTGACCTTGTAGAGATCAGAGTATATTGGTGAGGTTGTAAATAATTGTAATATGAAATAGAGCATGGTAAATCCATGAAAAATAAACAAAGGTCTAAGACTGTTCGTATGGAAATTTCTTGCAGGATTTGTGCTATAGGAGGGTACGCACTGGACTATAAGGTATAAGATTTTGTTGTGTGTGTCATGCTTGTGCAGTTTACAATAATGGAACAAAAGTCTTCAGGCTACAAGGGTAGCATTCATTGGACTGTTCTAACAAGAAAATGCTGCAAAACCACAGACTTAGTAAGGCCATAAATTCTTATGCAGCCTCATGTAGCAGAAAGGGTATTGGACATGGAGTCAGTGCATCTGGGTTGGGCTCCCAGCTTTGCCACTCATCATCTGGATATCCTTGAAAATGTCCTTGAGCCTCTTGGTTTCTAGTTTCGTTGTCTATGACATGAGGCATTTAGCAAAAATGACTTCTCAGTTACCTTCCTATTCTAATCTTTTATAACTGTATGAAAACATATAGCATATATCATATGGCATTCCTAGAAAATGTTAAAACCACTGTTTAATATCATCCTGGATTTGTCTTCATTGCTTCAGTACAAAGTTCCTAAATCATTTTATTTTTGAATTTATTTTGGTTGTTTTATTAAGTACTTTCAAATTTTATGCAAGAAATTTTCAACAATCTTTTTTTAAAATTTTGAGATCTAACTTCTTTCCCTCCCATTGCATGTCTCCCCCATGAGAAGCCAAGCAATTTCATATAGATCATTCACACAAAATACATTTCTGTATTTGCCATGTTGTTAACAAAAAAACAAACAAATAAAACTATAAAAATAAAGAAGGGGAAAATATACTTCAATTGTGTTCAAAGTTTATCAATTTTCTCCCTGCGGGTGGTTAGCATTTTTCATCACAGGATTTTTGCAATTGTCTTGGATCTTTGTCTTGATTAGAGTAACTAAGTCTTTCCTAGTTTATCATTCTTATAATATTACTGTTGCTATGTACAAGGCTTGCTTGTTTCTACTGACTTTACTTTGCATGAGTTCTTGTGAATATTCCTAGGTTTTTCTGAAACCATACTGCCAGTCATTTCTTATAGCACAATAATATATAATCACGATCATATAATAAAGCCCTTAAAGTCAATCACCAAAGGATGGATATCCCTTTGATTTCTCCTTCTTTGCTGTATACACAATAAAAGCGTCTGGTAGCATTTTTATAAAGTAGATCCCTGCCACTTTTCTTTGATTTCTTTGAGATACAGTCCTAGTAGTGATAGAACTGTGTCCAAGACAGGGATAGCGGTTAGGATTAGGTTTACCTCTTTGGTTATCATTTTAAATTGTTCTCCAGAATGGTTGAACTAATATGAAACTCTAACAATGTGTCAGTGTCCAATTTTTCCACATGCCCTCCAGCATTTGTTATTTTCCTTTTCTTCCCTGTTAGCCAATCTTAGAGGTGTGGGGTGGTGTCTCACATTAGTCTTTATTTGCATTTGTCTAGCCAGGAGTGATTTGGGGCATTTTTTTCTGCTTGTAGGCTCTGTACCATAGGGAGGAATGCACTGGACTGTGAGGTATAACATTTGACTGCACGTGAGTCATGCTTGTACAGATTAGAACAATGGAACACAAGTCTTCTGGCAACAAGACTAGCACTCATTGGACTATTGTAACAAAAAATGATACAAAATTATAGACTTAGCAAGGCCATAAATTCATATGCAGGCTCATGTAACAGAAAGGGCATTGGACATGGAGTGAACACATCTGGCTTGGGCTCTCACCTTTGCCATTCACCACCTGAGTGTCCATGAAAAGTTCCTTGAACTTCTTGTTTTCTGGTTTCCTTCTCTGTGAAACAAGGCAGTGAACAAAAATGACTTCTTAGATACATTCCTACTCTAATGATTTAGGATTTTATAAAAACATATAGCATATATCATATGGCAGTCCTAGTAAATGTTAAAACTTCTGTTTAATATCATCCTGGATTTGTCTTCATTATCTGAGTACCATGTTTCTAAATTATTTTATTTTTAGATTATTTTGGTTGTTTTATGAAATACTTCCAAATTTTATGTAAGAAATATTTAACAATCATTTTTTAGAAATTTTGAGTTCTAAATTCCTTCCCTCCCATTGCATCTCTCCCTCCATGAGAAACCAAGCAATTTTACATAGATCATACACACAAAATCACACAAAACACATTTCCATATTTGCTATGTTGTCAACAAAAACACAAGCAAAATAAAACAATAAGATAAAGAAAGGAAAAACATGGTTCAATCTGTGTTCAGAGTTTATTGGTTTTCTCTCTGGTGGTGGATATTATTTTTCATCATGGGATCTTTGCAGTTGTCTTGGATCTTTCTTCTGTTTAGAGTAGCTAAGACTTTCTTATTTTATCATTCCTATAACATTGCTGTTACTAAGTACAGTGTCTTCTTGTTTCTACTCCCTTTACTTTGCATGGGTTCATGGGAGTCTTCCTAGGTTTTTCTGAAGTCATGCTGCCAATCACTTCTTATAGCACAATGATATTCAGTCACAATCAATACTACACAACTCTTTCTATCAATCCTCAGTAGATAAACATCCCTTGGATTTCCCATTCTTTGCCACCACATGTACAATAAAAACTTCTGTTATCATTTTTGTACACCTAGATCATTGCCTCTTTTCTTTGATCTCTTTGGAATACAGTCCTCATAGCGATATTTTTGTATCAAAGGGATTAGAGTTAGGGATAGGGGTTATGATTAGGGTTAGCTCTTTGAGAGACATCTAAATTGATTTTCAGAATGGCTGGACTAATTTAAAACTCTACCCACAATGCATTCATGTCCAATTTTTCCACATGTCCTCCAGCATTTGTCATTTTCTTTTTCTTCCCTTTTAGTCAATCTTAGAGGTGTGTAGTGGTATCTCAGATTTGTCTTTATTTTCCTTTCTCTACTCAGTAGTGATATATAGCATTTTTTCCTGTCACTATCAATACTTTTGATTTGTTCTTCAGAAATCATATTTTTGTTGTGCTTTCACCACTTATCAATTAAGGAATGGCTCTTCCTTTTATCAATGTGACTTGCTTCCCTATATATTTAAGAAATCAGGTCTTTACCAGAGATATCTTGTAAAAATTGTTCCCCAGTTTTCTGATTCCTTTCAATCTTGGTTGCATTGGTTTTATTTGTGCAAAAACTTTTAATACAACGAACATTGTCCATTTTACATCTTATAATACTCTGTCTTCTTTGCTCAAAAATTCTTCCTTTCTCCCTAGATTTGACACACAAACAATTTCTTGTTCTACTGATGTGCTTAATCTATCAACCTTTATATCTAAACCATGTACACATTTTGAGCTTCCTTTTAATTAATTTAGTACAAACTGTCACTCAGTATGAGAATCAACTATATAGCATCCCTGGCAAGTGGTCCCTTAGCCTCTACTTGAACACTCCAAATGGAGAGAGTGCTCATTCCTGCCTTACATAGACTATCTCCTCCTTCAATCCCTCTGATTTTGGGGAAGCTGTTATGTTGCACTGTTTCCTGAATTTTCCTGAATTCTAGCCTTTCTCCCACTCACTACATTTCCCTGCATTGAAAGAGCTGTTCATATGATGAGAGGATTTCCTAATTTCATTTTATTAACTTTATGAGCTAAGGTGACAGAGAAAGAAGGAGAGGGGAACCTAGGCCTTGTTACCAGAGAGGTTGCAGTATGAGAGCTAGGGTCATCAGTTGTTTTATCTCTGAAAAAACCGATCAAAGAATCCAGGAGATATTAGAAGTCAGAAGAACTGAGGTTCGTTACTTGACTCAGTAATTCTGTTATTGATATTGACCCCAAACACATCTTTTTTGGTTTCGGTTTTCTTCTCTGTTCAATGGGTAGTACAGGCGAGATTACTTTTTATGATCCCTTCCCTATCTAACCTTCTAATTTCCTTTCTGGTGTGAAGATTAAAAATAGCTTATATATTTAGATGTTTCTTATCCTATTATTTGATATCCTAAAAAAGTATTCTTTACAATAAACTATACAAATACCATGTATGCCAATATGAAATACCCAGAAAGTCAAAATATTTGGATGAGGGGGTTCCAAAAAGAAGTAGATGAGGTAAGCAATGTATTTTGCATGTAACTGTACTACGGATGAGATTTGCAAGGAGTGAGAGAGCCAAGAAGTAGAAATGAGGAAGGAGAGAATTTCTGGTGTGAGGCAAAACCCAGGCAAAGATTCAGCAGTGCGTGGCTGGCTTTCACCCCTATATAGAGAACAGTCAAGTAAGCCAGTTTGGTTGAAGAAGGGATTGTCTGAGGGGAGGTCATGTTTAATTTGTCTGGACAGAGAAACTGGTGCAAAATCTGGGAAGTTTTGCTGCTGAACAAAAAGAGCTTTCTTATATTTTGATTCAGAGTCATTTAGGAACCTTTTACATTATATTTACATTTAAAGTTGAGAGGAATGTTCAGACCTGTATTAAAATTCTATGTTCTCTATCCTTTGTCCAGCAAAGTGATTTTTCTAAAATTTAAGTCTGATCTTGGCACCCAAACTGCTTCACTCCTACAAACACACACACACACACACACACACACACACACACTCCATAAACTCCAGTGGCTTCCTATTATCTCCATGATCAAAAACAAAATCCTCTGTTCGATTGTCAAAGCCCTTTGCAACCTATCCCCATTCTCCATCCCTGGTCTTCTGACATGTTACCATGCTATTCAGTCCTGGTGAAACTGACCTCCTGGCTGCTCCAGAGAAAACATACTGCAGCTCTCAGCTCCAGGACTTCTCTTTGGCTCTCTGTCATGTTTGGAATGCACTCCCTCATTTCTGCCCACTGAATTTTTTCATTTTCTTTACGTCCCAATGAAAATCCCAACTTTCATAGGAAGTCTTTCCCAACTACTCTTATTTTTTGTTCTTTTCCTCTGTTACATTATTTTATATTTTTCATGTATAATAATTTCTCTATGTTCATGGACATTCTGTTTTTTCCACTAGATTTTGAACTACTTGAGGGGAACAACTATCTTTTGACTCTTTTTATAACACCAACACAGTGCTTCACAGAAAGTAAGCACTTAATAAATTTCATGATTGATTTAAAAGTCTTTTCTGTGTTTTACATCCCATGTCTTAATAGTCTTTGGTCTCTCATGGTGATTCAAATAAAGTGGGAATCTGGGTTGGAAAGTTTAAAGGGCTCACTGGATAGAATCCTGGAACTGGATTTGGAAGACATGAGTTCAAACTCAGACACTTGCCAGCTGCATGACATTGTGCAAGACAATTTACAATTTTTCACTCTCATATTGTGCATTTGAAAAGTAAGAACCACATCACCTACCTCTCAATGTTCTTGAGGGGATCAAATGAGATATTGTTTATAAAGCACTTTGCAAACCAATAAGTGTTATAAAATGTTAGCTATCAAGTGGAATTATGCTTTGTTATATGTGAGGAAGCAGAATAGCATGAACCCATTAATTTGTCGCTCTCACTCTCTGTCTGCTTATCTCTATCTCTCAGTCTTTTTCTCTGTTTCTGTCTCTTTCTCTGCCTCTGTCAGTCTATTTGTCTCTCTGTCTCCGTCTGTCTCTCTTGCACACACACACACACACACACACACACACACACACACGAACACACAATCTACATAAACACATATTATTTGAGTAAGGTTTTGTAAAACTATCAGACCTGTTCCTTCACGGGATAAATTCAGATACTCTCAGCTTCAGAGTATAGAGCTTGTCACCAGGATACATGGGGGTCTGGAAGGAAAAGCAGAACCCAAATCTTCAGCCCAAATTCTAAACAGCTCACAGGGGATGGGGAGATGGAGGAAGCATGATATTTGTTGGGAAGATCTGCTTCATTCCTCATCACCACCTCTTCACCCCAAACAGGAGCTTGGAGCTCCTGCTTTGTCAGTCAAAGGAGTAATGAGGAGGTGGGAGACAATGCTCCCATGATGGTGGTCAGCAATAAACATGGAGCAATTGCCTGATTCCCCCATATTTTCCTGTAAAATAGATACACTGGTGTTGGGGGAAAGAGAATGTTATTGCCAGAGATTGGAAAAGGCAATGCTGTCAGCCCTTGGGAAAAATTCCTTTGGGATGTCCATCCTCACTCTCCTGGGTCTGTGTAAAGAAATGGTCGGATTCTTATTCTCCAGCTCAAAGCTGCTCCTGCTGCAAGTCTAGCACTGGCCCAGTCTCTTATATATCCATAGTCTACCAAAAGTTGGATTATTCATATTTTGATAGGAATCCTCCTCATCTTCATCATCGTTTTGATTTTTTTAACAGGTTGAAATGTCTTTGTAAGATATGAAGGAAAAATATGAAGTAAACCTTGTGAGAGTAAGAGATAGTTTCACTTACATTGGTATCCCCAGTGCCTAGCACAGTGCTTGGGCACAGAATAGATAGCTAATAAGTGAAAGAAAATTCAGAGTGAAAGAAAAAATACATTTTTTAAAAGCTGGCAATGCTTTAGCACATTAGAGTTTGTAGACACTGTGTCATCAAAACTGGCTATACTTTGAGGATATTCAATTGCAAAGATGATCCCCTTGGTGATTCTGGATGTTTCCTTTTGCTGATGCAGAGGACAACTCTTCGAAACCTTCTCAGTTATTCTTGGAGATTTTTTTCCATGTGCTTTGTATCTAGATTCCACCAAAAATGCTATGTTCCATCTTCTTTGCTTCAGACTTAACCACTCGGTCTGCCAATTTGTCATATATAATTCCTCCTCTTTGGCCAAAATTGCTCTCTTTTAGCTCATAAATTTCCCTGTTCATATTTGTTCCAGTTCTTTAAAGATCAGTATTTGTCACATATTTCAGCATTCCCTCATCCACCATGGACATTTCAAAGGAATTCTAGCTAATGCTAATATTTGATTTTTTGGAGCACTGCAATGGTCCATGACTCAAAGCCATACAAGAACACTTGCGCATGAAAGGCAACACCTTTTAACAGTAACCCTAGAACTCCAGTTTCTTGAGTTTTTATGAAACCTTTAAGTTCATCTTTTTCAACTCCTACCTGAACAGTTCCTGACCTTGTTGAGATCTTAGCCTCGTGTAAGGTGAAGAGTATCAATAATAACAATGTGACACAGAACGTGGTAAATCCAATCAAAGCAAACGAAGACCTAAGAATGTTCGTATGGAAATTGCTTGCAGGCCCCGTACTATAAGGAAAAATGCATTGGAACTTAACGTACAAGGTTTGGCTGCGTGGGAGTCATGCTCATACAGTTTACAACAATGGAAAACAAAGTCTTCGGGCTATAAGGGTAGTGTTCACTGAACTGTTCTAATAAGATTATATTACAAAACCATACACTTATTAAGACTATAAATTCATATGCAGCATCATGTATCAGAAAGCACATTGGACATGGAGTCGGAGTTGGACTCTCAACTTTGCCTCTCACCACCTAGGGATTCATGAAAAATTGCTTGAACCACTTGGGTGCTAGTTTCCTTATCTATGAAATGAGGAAGTTAACAAAAATGACTTCTCAGACAGCTTCCCATTCTAATCTTTTATGATTTTATGAAAATATATACCACATAAAATATGGTATTTCTACCAAATGTTAAAACTCCTATTCGGTATCATCATTTATTTCTTCATGAGTTCAGTGAAAATTTACTAAACCATTGTATTTTTAAAGTCATTTTTATTTGTTTTATTAAACACTTTTAAATTTTATGTAAGAAATTTTAACAATTATTTTCTAAAATTTTGAGTTCCAAATTCTTTCCATCCCATTACCTCTCACTCCCTTCCAGAAGGCAGGAAATTTGACATAGATCATACACACTAAATCATACAAAACAGATTTCCACGTTTGCCATGTTTTCAGCAAAAACAAAATAAAACAATAAAAATAAAGGAAAGAAAAATATGCTTCAATCTCTGTTCAAAGTCTATCACTGTTCTCTCTAGAGGGAGATAGAAGTTTTCATCATGAGATCTTTGTAATTGTCTTGGATCTTTGCCTTGATTAGAGTAACTAAGTCTTTCTTAGTTTACATACATTTAATATTGCTATAACTATGTACAATGTTTTCTTGGTTCTACTGACTTTACTTTGCATGAGTTCTTGTGAGTCTTCCAAGGTTATCTGAAACCATGCTGCTAATCATTTCCCATACCACAATAATATTCAATCAAAATAATATAGTACAATTCTTTCAGCCAGTCCTCAATGGATGGACATCCCTTTGACTTCCCATTCTTTGCCATCAAATGCACATGCAAGAAAAGACTTCTATTAGTATTTTTGTACAAGTAGATCCCTGCCACTGTTCTTTCATCTCTTTAGGATACAGTTCCAATAGTCATACTGCTGAGTCAAGCTATTATATTTAGAGTCAGGCTTCGGGGCTGTGATTACGTTTAGCTCTTGCAGTATCATTCTAGATTGTTAGGTTTAAGGTTAGTGTTAGGATTAGTTCTTTCCTTGTCATTCTGAATTGTTCTCCAGAATGATTGGACTAGTTTAAAACACTCTGAATAAAGAATTTGTGTTCTATTTTTTTCACATACTCTCCACAACTTGTCATTTTTCTTTTCTTCCATGTTAGTCAGTCTTCTAAGTGACATTTGTCCTTATATGGATTTCTCTACTCAGTAGCGATTTAGGACATATTTTCCTGTAACTATTAATAGTTTTGATTTTTTCTGAAAGTTTATTATTTGTATGTTGACCACTTACCATTTAAGGAATACATGGCTTTATAAATATGGCTTGATTCCTCATATATTTGAGAAATGATATCTTTATCAAAGATAGGCAGTAAAAATTATTTACCAGCTTTCTGCTTCCTTCTAATCTTGATTGTATTGTTTTTGTTTGGGCAAAAACTTTTTTTTCTTGTATTTTACTTTTTGTAAATTTATTTATTTAACTTTTTACATTCATTTTCACAAGATTTTGGGTTCCAAAAGTTTCTGCCCATTTCTCCCCTCCCCCCTCCCCAATACAATGAGCATTGTAATTACCCATATCACCAATCTGCCCTCTCTTCTTTCATCCCTCCCTACCTTTACCCCATCTTCTCTTTTGTCCTGTAGGGCCAGATAACTTTCTGTTCCCCATTACCTGTATTCCTTATTTCCTAGTAGCAAGAACAATACTCAACAGTTGTTCCTAAAACTTTGAGTTCCAACTTCTCCCCATCCCTCCTTCCCCACCCATTCCCTTTGGGAAGGCAGGCAATTCAATATAGGCCATATCTGTGTAGTTTTGCAAATGACTTCCATAGTACTTGTGTTGTGTAAGACTTACTATATTTCCCTCCATCCTATTCTGCCCCCCATTGTTGCTTTTCTCTCTTTTGAGCATGTCCCTCCCTGAGTATTGACTTCAAATTGCTCCCTCCTCCCATTACTCTCCCTTCCCTCATTCCACCCCAAGCCTGCTTATCTCCTTCTCCCCCGCTTTCCTGTGTTGTAAGATAGGTTTTCATACCAAAATGTGTGTGCATTTTATTCCTTCCTTTAGTCGAATGTGATGAGAGTAAACTTCATGTTTTTTCTCTCAGCTCTCCTCTTTTTCCGTCCACTAAGAAGTCTCCTGCTTGCCTCTTCTATTAGAGATAATTTACCCCATTGCATTTCACCCTCTCTCCTCCCACTACATTTCTCTCTCACCGTTTACCTTGATTTCTTTTAAGCTGTGATCCCATTCTATTCAATTCACTCTGTGCTCTCTGTCTCTGTATGTGCATGTATGTGTGGGTGTGTGCGTGCCTGCCTGTACATGTGTGTGTAGGTGTGTGTATGTGTGTGTGTGTAATACTACCAACTACCCAGATACTGAAAAATTTCTGGAGTTACAAATATTGTCTTTCCATATAGGAATGTAAACAGTTCAACTTTGGTAAGTCCCTTGTGACCTCTCCTTGCTGTTCCCGTTTTCATGCTTCTTCTCATTCTTGTGTTTGAAAGTCAAATTTTCTTTTCAGCTCTGGTCTTTTCATCAAGAATGCTTGAAAGTCCTCAATGTCATTCAAAGACCATATTTTCCACTGAAGTATTATACTCAGTTTTGCTGGGTAGGTGATTCTTGGTTTTAGACCTAGTTCCTTTGACTTCTGGAATATCCTATTCCATGCCCTTCGATCCCTTAATGTAGAAGCTGCTA
>JAQQSK010006585.1:0-14363 GCA_028658325.1 Potorous gilbertii
GATCTCTTTCAGGCAGTGATCAGTGGATTCCTTGAATACTTATTTTGCTCTCTGGTTCTAGAATATCAGGGCAGTTTTCCTTGATAATTTCATGAAAGATGATGTCTAGGCTCTTTTTTTTGATCATGGCTTTCAGGTAGTCCCATAATTTTTAAATTGTCTCTCCTGGACCTATTTTCCAGGTCAGTCATTTTTCCAACGAGATATTTCACATTATCTTCCATTTTTTCATTCTTTTGGTTTTGTTTTGTGATTTCTTGGTTTCTCAAAAAATCATTGGCCTCTATCTGTTCCATTCTAATTTTGAGAGAACTATTTTCTTCAGTGAGCTTTTGAACCTCTTTTTCCATTTGGCTAATTCTGCTTTTGAAAGCATTCATTTCCTCATTGGCTTTTTGAATCTCTTTTGCCAATTGAGTTAGCCTATTTTTCAAGATGTTATTTTCTTCAGCATATTTTTGGATCTCCTTTATTAAAGTATTGAACCATTTTTCATGCTTTTCTTGCATCTCTCTCATTTTTCTTCCCAGCTTTTCCTCCACCTGTCTAACTTGATTTTCAAAATTCTTTTTGAGCTCTTCCATGGCCTGAGCCCATTGGATATCTATTTCAGATGTTTGAGATACATAGGTCTTGACTTCTATGTCTTTACCTGATGATAAGCATTGTTCTTCCTCATCAGAAAGGAAAGGAGGAAACATCTGTTCACCAAGAAAGTAGCCTTCTATGGTCTTTTTTCCCCCCCTTTTCTGGGCATTTTCCCAGCCAATTGCTTGACTTCTGAGATTGCTCTCCACCGCTGCCTAGATCTGCCCAGCTAGTTCTTGGGGTATGAGATTCAAATGCTACTCCCCAGGCTCAGGACTTTCAGCATGGGCCGGCTGCTATTCAGGGTAAAATTAAATCAGGTTCTCAGGTAGGGGCATGGCTGCCTCCCAGGCTCAGTTCCCTCAGGAGGTTTATGTGGAGACCTTCAGTAATGGATCTGAGGTCCTGCCTGCTCCTGGAGCCCCTGGCCACCTGCTGCCTCTGCTGCTGCCTCCCGAGAGGGCCTGAGTTATGGGGACACCCTGCTCCCCTCTCGGCCAACCAGATAGGGTCTCTCACTGACCTGTGCCCCTGTGGGTGGAGGAACCTTCGCGGCCTCTGGATATTCTGTCCCTGAAGCCTGTTCGGATTTGCTCCTCTCTCCTGGTGCCCCTGGGCAGGGAAGTGCTGGGCTCTGCTCCAGGTCCGGTGAGCATTGGACCTTTGGTGCTGGTTTTTCAGGGTTCTCTGGAACAGAAATCTCCTCCACTCCATTGCTGTGTGGCTTGCGCTGCTCCAGAATTTGTTGAGAGTTCCTTTTTCCAGGTAATTCATGGGCTGTGGGTTCCGAGCTAGCATAGGTGAATCTTTCTATTCTGCCATCTTGGCTCCTTCCCGGGAAATAATTCTAATGAGGGGAAAAATGGGATTTGTCTGACGAGTCCAATGTATCGGCACAGAAAACATCAGCTGACAGATTTTAAAAAGGTATTGTGTGCAGATGATAGGAGCCAGACAGGAAAGAGGACTACTCAAATAGTTACAGTCTTAAAGACTAGTATTAAAATGATCAATGTAAAAGGAAAACAGGACAGCAAAGGTAATCTTAGAAAAACTGTATTGAGCCAAATAGGAGGACTGATGAAGGACAGCAGCTTAGGGTGGATGGCACAAAATTAATCGACTATAGAGGTAAAGCAGAGACGCTCAATTCATTTATGTGTTGTCTCTTTCAGTAAGAAAGACTTTTGCAATGGTAATGACAAAACAAAAATGATGATTCCAAAGTTGATACCCTGTATAAATAGGAAAATTTTAAAAGAACACCTAGCCCTCTTTTATGAATTCACCAGATGATCTTCTGCAGTGTTAATTAAAATGAGATCTTTTTCATTTATTAATAGGCCCTATCACCTGCTTGGGTCACATGGGAGCTTGAGTCATATGAAGTCTGTGGTGGGAGGAGTTTGCTGAATGGATGGAGCAGAAAGGGTGGAACAGGAAGAAGTGGAGTTAAAGCAGGGCTGAGAGGAAATTTGTCAGAGATGCAGGCAAGCAGGTAGCTGGCTAACATGAGTGAAAGAGCTTATCTGTGATTTTGTTTAAGAGAGCCTGCTTGTGATTTGTTTAATGGAGATGGTTTGTGGGAAGCCTAGAAGAGGGAAGGCTTGGGGATGATGTTGGTCTCTGCGTTGTTACTGTGTATAGGTTTTTGTTACTATGATGGACTTGACTTTCTGGTGTCTAAATAAATGTTTTGATTCTGTCTTCCATGTGGCAAGTCTGTTGTATTTTGTAATTCAGAATTGCACTGGGATATTCATGGTCACTGTAGGTGCTGTGAATTTCACATTGGCACTACATTTTCATCCCTATATACTGAAAGAATTCATGCACGTAATGCTGAGACATTGCCAGTGATATGTGAAAGATGGGAGAGAATGGGAAAGGTCCTGCAGGATTGAAAACTGTCAACTTTTGTCCTACTTTTTTACAAAAAAGAATAATCTTCAAAATATAGGCAAGGGAGCTTGTCTTTAATTCCTGGAAAAATTCTAGAAATGAATATTAAAGACATAGATGGCAGGCATTCAAAAAAAGTAAGTGATGAACAATTAATGGCTCATGCCAGATTAACCATAGTTCCTTTATTGACAAAGTTACAAAATTGGTAGGTCATAGGCCCACTTTTGAAGTTGTTTATAGAGAATTGAACAAAATACATACCTTATTATTCTTGTGGGAAAGAGGGAGAAATATATGCAAGATAGTGAAGTTAGATGGAACCAATTGAGTGATAAGGCACAATTAATATTTCCTAAGGTTCTGCCATGTAGTCAGAGCTAGCTTTTTCCCAGTGTTCTACCCTATGAAGTCTAGGATATTTTGCCTCTAAAAGGTATTGAACTATTCAACAAAACTGTTTAGGAAAACTAGAAGGCAGTCTGGCAGAAATTAGGTACAGACCAATATTCAAACTATATACTAAGATAAGCTCCATACTATATACAAAGTTAATCTACACATAAAGAGGAGCAAGGAAGAAATTACTTGTCATATCTATGAACAGTTAGCAAAAATCATCACCATATATCAAATAGAGAGGATTGCAGAATGTAAAATGATCAATTTTGATTTCTTAAAATTTAAAAGGTTATGTATAAGCAAAACCCATAAAGCAAAAATTAGAAGAGAAGCAGGCAAATGGAAAATAACTTTTTTGCATCATTTCTTTGATATGTCTCATTTCTAAGATATTTAAAGAACTGATTAAAATTTATGAGAATAAGAGCCATTATTCAATTGGCAAGTGATCAAATGATATGAGAAGTTTCCAGAGGAAAGTAAAGTTGCTATAAATCATCAATAATTTAAAAGTGAAAATTAAAACAACACTGAGTTTCTATTACACACCTATTAGATTGGTAAAATGGACAAAATGGACAAAAAAAGAAAAATGACAGCATTTACTGGGTAGATGGTGGAAAACAGGCATATTAATGCACCATTGGTAGAGTTATGAATTGACTAAATCATTTTAGAAAGCAATTTGAAACTATTCCCCCAAAGCTACTGATCTGTGCATATCCTTGACTTAGTTGTACTGTTACTAAGTCTATACCCCAAAGATATTAAAGAAAGAGGAAAAACATCAATATGCACAAAGTGCTTACATCAGCTATTTTGTATGTGTTTGTGTGTGTGTGTGTGTGTGTGTGTGTGTGTGTGTGTGATGGAAAAGAAATGGAAAAATGAAGAACTGCCCATCAATTGGGGAATGGCTGAACAAGTTACTGTATTTGTATGTGATAGAATATTATTTGACTGTAAGAAATGATGAAGGGCCTAAATTTAGAGAACCATGAGAAGAGTTGTATAAAGTGATAAAGTGGACTAAACATACCCAGGAGAAGAATTTATGCAATAAGAGCAGTATTTGTAAGGATAAAGAAAAAATCAGAAACTGATCAACACAGTGATCAAACACAATTCCTGAAGGTTCAAGATAAAATATGCTTCCCACTTCTTGATAGAGAGGTGATAGAATTAGAGTATTAACTTAGCCATATTGTCTTTTGTGGAAATTTATTTGCTTGACTGTGCATGTTTATAATGGGAGGGTTATTTTTCTTGTTTTCTCAATTGGAGGTATGTGTGGGAAAGGGAATGCAGATCCAAAAATAAAATTAAACATGTTAAAAATCTTTAAAAAGACATGTAAACTATGCCGGAGATGTAACTCACCTAAAGTCCTGTTGGTCTAAGTACAAAATCATTATAGAAGGAATCAGTAGCTTCTTCTCCAAGTTTCTGACCATTAGACCATATGGCTGAAACAGAGGTAGGGAAGCTGTATCCAACTGAATCGATACTCTTTCCTTGCTGCATATATTCTCTGTGCTATGGCTAAATAAACTGCTTGTTAAGTGTCAGATGGTCCAAAGGTCTAGTCACAAGTTGGGTCTAATTATTCCAATCACAAATCTGAACACCAGACCCACCTGAGTCAGGTCTGGCCTACAACTAATGATCAGACACAAAGAATAATCATTAATGGTTTGATTTCAATTTGTTAGGTGGTCTTCAGTTGAGTGACCCAAGTTTCCATGCTTGACCCTGTGTCATTTCATGTTTCTATTGATGATTTGGATAAAGGCATAGATGTTATGCTTATATATGCAAATGACAGAAAGACTAGGAGAAGTAACTACCAGACTGGATCACAAAGTTAAAATCCATAAGACCTTTTGTTACAAAAAAATGTAAACACACTTGGGTACAAACAGTTGACTTCGTATGTCTGAGATGGAAGATATGTGGTTAGATAATAATTTGATCTAAAAATATGAGCAGTTTAGTGGGATGAATGCTTAATACAAATAAGTAGTGTGAAGTAGCACCCAGAAAAGCTAATGCAATCTTGGCTACAGGAAGAATTTTAATGAATAAGGAGGTAAGTCTTACTACATTCTGCTTTGGCCTGACCTTATCATCTGGCAGACTGTTTTTAGTTCTGGGCATAGTGATTTTGGAAGGATATTGATATTCTCAAGAGTGTCCAGAGTTGGGGAACTAGAATGGTGAAAAGTCATAAGTTCATTCTATTGGAAGAAAGGTTGAAGGTAAGCCTGGAGAACAAAATAGGTGGGAGGACATAACAGCTTTCTTTAAGAAGTAGAAGATCTATAATGTGGAAGCTTTATTCTATTGGCTCTGAAGGAGAAACCAAGAATAACTGATGGAAGTTACAAAGAGGAAAATTTAGCCTTGATATAAAGAGAAACATTTCAAACAATTAGAGCCCTCCCAAGGGAAACAGAAGATTCTTCCTTAGTAGAAATCTTCAAGCAAAGTCTGGATGACTACTAAATGAAATGAAGAAAAAAATTCCTTTTCCAGTATACTATATGGCACTGAGATCCCTTTCTACTCTGTGATTCCACCTATAATGGTCTAGACTGGATTTTTGTAACACAAGAGAACTCTCTACATTGAGCTATACTCCATTGAAGATGTTCTTGCATCAGGCTTCTCTGCCTAGTGTCTGCACCATCCTTTGTCTCTCTGAGTGAAGTTGTTTCATTTCTTACCAGGGTTTGCCTACAGATCTAAGTGATAAGTGACAGTATTGTCTTGCTTCGATAGTTCATATGCAAAAAATATATTTTGGCAGAATTTTCCTTGCCCTTGTCGCAACTCATATTTTGATATCAGTTTTTGGTCCTTTTTTTTTTTTTGACATCTAGCAGCTCAGTCTAACCAAACCATTGAGTCACCCTTGAGGACAAAAACTGTCTTGCTTTTGCATTTATATCCCAGGTATTTAACATAGTGCTTGGCATGTGGTAAGCATGTTATAAATACTTTCTCATTTTTCTTTCATTCATTCACCCAGTATATTCATTTAGGTGCCCATGTAGCTGCAGCTACTTTTTATCTATCAGTTCAGTGATTACATAGGACAGCCTAACATCTTCTATTGCTGATGTCATGGCTCCAAAGTCATCTAGGACATGTGGCACAAACTCAGAAGTATCAGTCCCTTCATAATGGTAGGTATTGGGAAGTGTTGATAAACTGGGCATAATTCATGGCACCTTTATTGCCAAATTAATTCTCCACCCTTTGTAAGCATTCCAAAACCATGAGCCCTCAGATTTCATATTGCATGCCTAATCAGATACTAATCCCCTGAGAATGCTCACTGTTCTCTCTCTTTTTTTCCATGTTAGGCACCTACTCTTGCTGTAATATCTCTTGGTCATGTTCTCACCAGGAATCAGATGTCTTTATGCCACCCAGATGTGGTCATTCTCTTGAGAAGGACTGTACCTTTGATTAGTGATGTCCTTGCATTGCCTTATATCAGTTTGTCTTCCATCTCCAAATAACTTTTTCTCATGTGTATATTGTACAGTTTCCTCAGACAATACCTTCCTTTTGCAGGATAGAGTTATACTTTATTCTAGCTCTTGTTAGATGTGGGATTCAGAAAATAGTTTCCATGTATTCTCACCTCTAATTTTCTTAGGGATGCTAGTACCTATTTTCACTGATTCAAATAACCTGAAAACCACATGCAGGGCTTTGTCTGCTTTGCTGTAATCCTTAGTAGGGATTTAGCACATTTCTCCACATCATTCACATCTCCTTAAAGGACTTCCTCAGTACCTTTTCTTCAATACCAACAAGGATCTCAGAATAAAAAATCTTTCACTGAGATTCATTTCAAATGCTTCACACCAATGTTCTATTTTTTTTTTTTTACATCCAGACTACTTATTTTAGTTTAAATAGTACAAAAAAAAACCCCACAGAAGTGTGACATATCAAGACTTAAGCAAGTTTTATCTGGCAAACTATATAACTTTATCATAAAATTAGACCATTAGCAGAAATTAAAGATGCAATGAAACAATGCAAATTGACAGACAAACAGTAAAGCTTTTTAGCATATAATTTGATCATTAGAATGAATTAATGGTTCAATGAAACAGAGCAATTCAGTTTAAAAAGAGATCACCAGTATAAATGAAAAAACAAAAACATAAAAAAAATTTCTCAAAGAATCACATGTCTTTTAAAAATCAATATGATAAGAAATTTCACAAAATTCAAAGATATTTATATGCTAACTCTCTTAAGCAAAACTGGAAATAATTTTAAACACAGCTCCCACATTTAACCAGCAGAGGGCTGCTGGACACTTGTCTGTACTTGTTCTATAGTAAGATTTCTGGCAATCCCATATTCACCTAACCAGTTATATATTCTGCCCTATACCAGAGATAACTTGAGGAAAATAACAACTTATATGTTTATCAGAAAGCTGGCTGCCTCTCTCCCTGAGTCCTGCCAGTTTTGTAGGTGCTAGCACTCATCTGGTTTTCTTGGGTGTGGTCTGTGTGGATTTATCTAGTTAGAGTCTTGGCTCAGCCTCTAGCCACAAGCTGAATTTTCCTCTCAAGCTGAATTTTCTTTAAATAATGTATGTATGGCTTAATGGAATTGACCACATAAGTGTAGTTTGATTATAAACAGGAATTAAAATAAAATATGTTAAAACTGCTGTGTGGGCTGTATGCTAGCAGCTACTCCCAGGGTTAAGTAGCCCCCAAATGGTCTATAGGCATGACCCAAGTTCAGTTCTAGGAACACTCCTCAGGTGCTTAGAGTTACGCTGTCTAATCAACTGCTTTCCCTAGGAGCTAGCAAAGATTGTGGAATGGGGAGAGGGGAAAGGGATGGCAAGGGGAAAATGGGGAAGGTTTGTGGGTGTGAGAGGGAAGAGATGTTGTCATTGTGAAGTTATTTGAGAGAATCTGAGACTCAAGGAACCGATTCTTGCTGCTCTAGCTTTATTTCTTTGGTTCCATGTCCATGGTTCATCACTTGCTTCTCTTCTATCTTGGTGAAATTGATCAGAGGTTGAGCACATGAATAGATTTACATATTCCCATATCTTAGAATTTAAAGAAAAATCTAACTAAATTGAAAAAATAACCCTTCTTTATTACCTTAAGAAAAACAGACAAGGTGATGAACAAGAAATTAAACAATTCCATCTTCCTCAGTCCCTCTTAATTCCAGTGCCTTTATTCTTTTAATTATTTCCTGTTTTTTAATATATAACTCACTTTGTACACATTGGTTGACTGTTGTCTCATCACTCCCCCCATTAGATTGTAGGCCCCTTGAGGTCAGGGGCTTTCTTTTGCCTCTTTTTGTATCCCCAAGAATTAGTACAGTACCTACTACATAGTAGGCACTTAATAAATACTATTGATTAATTGATTGATAGAGAAAGTTGATATGATGCTTCTTAGGTGATAATTGAATAGGAATTTTAAGGTATAGACCTAATTTTAATCATATTCTTAACCTTTACAAATATCAATGAGGTGGTAAGGTAAAAAAAAATTCCTAAGTCAATTCCCAGAGGCAGAACTATTAAATATAGACTGCAATACAATAAAATCATAATCAACAGTGGAACTATGTACAAAAGACCTAGAATTTGAGATTAAATGTATCTTAAGTAATGAATTCATCAAAGAATAATCATTCAAATAACAAGTAATTGTAATAAAAAAATTGACAACAAACCAAAATGAATAGGATACAGCTAAAAATCAGAGAGAAAATTACTAACAGAATGCTTACATTAAGAAAAGAGAAAAAGTCCAACATAATGAACACCTTAAAAAAACACCACTAAAGCTTACAAAACATCCCAAACAGATACAAAATGGTGATCTTTAATATTAAAAGAAAAATAATCAAAATAACTTAATCAAATCAGAATAAACTGACTGACAAAGGAGGCAGAGGAGAATGACAGAAGCTTAACTGCCATATCCTCCAATGGATTGTGAAAGAGCTGCAATGATAGTAGCCTTGAAAGATATTGTTTCAGAATATTAAGTGATCTTAAAACATCTCATTAGGTGGAGTATGATGACCAGCTTAAACAGAAAATAGCTTCTGGTAAGGAACACTGGAAAGCAGCACTAGGCAGAGAGCAGGTTTGCTAGAGAGCAGGGCAATGATAGCAGAAGATACCAAATTTTGATGCCAGAGTCATAATTGCTCCTATGTGACCTGATAACATGTTCCCTATTGATATTTCATATGCATCTGCACATATGTTTCCCAGATGTGGAAACTCTGCAAAATTCCACTGAAGGCCTATTCTTTCCACTGAATATGCATATATTTGGAGGAGGGTAAGCTTAAGATTTGTGGGAGGAATATCATATTATTGCTTAATTTATATCTCTCTTTAATCAATATGCCTTTCTTATGCATTGGGTCTGTTTCCTGGCTGATTGGTAAAAATGAAAATGCTTTGATGGGGGGAGGGCCAGTAAGTTATCATTTGGAAAAGTTTCCATCTTACAAAATGTCTACAACTTGAGGTATCTAACTGGGGGATCCAGAGTATCTTGGGTTCTGAAACCTACACTAATAAACTTTTAGTTACTTTTGATATATGTATGTTTCAGGGAGAGATATATAAATATGAGTGTATATATATGATATATATATGTAGATCTAGATATCTATATATGTATATTAGATAAATTCCCAATGAATTCAGAGAAAATAAAATAATTAGGAACTTACATACCCAATCATATGACAAGCCAAAGGAAAAACCTTGAAAGAAATGGATATTTATAGAAACCTAAAATGTTTAATCAACAGACCAAGAAATAGTAAATCCAAATGATCTGAATTCAGAAAAAGAAATTAAGGAAGTTATAAATAAACTGCGAATGATAAAAAGACCTCCCAGTTCAGTTGGGTTTATAAGTAAGGTCTTTCAAATATTTAAAGAATAATTAACATTCGTCTCTCATAAAATGTTCACAAACATAGAGAACATAAACACCTTACCACATTTCCCATGGAACCCATATAGTCCTAACACCCAAGTCAGGTAGAGACAATGAAGAAAAAGAAGTAATAGACTAATGTTATGGAGTATTGAAGCAATACTTAATGAAACAGTAACAATTCAGTATAGTAGGAAGAGAAGTATGACTGGGAAAAAGCAACATGACAAAAACTACAAACATAATAAATCATTTCAATAATAAAAATAAGCTCATGTGATTTTTATTTATTACTATATTTATCTAGAGATGCAGAAAATAATCCTTCAACAATATGCGCTACTCACATTTAAAGTGGTAAAACAAACAAACAAAAAAAAAACAAAACCCACAGGAATCAAGTAAATTTCCTTAATGTGATCAAAAGTATTTATCTTAAACCCAAGGCAAACATTATTTGAAATGGGGAATCATTGAAGGTATCCAGTATGAGTAGAGTGAAGCAAGGATACTTCCTGTTTCTGCTATTATGTGCTCTAGTGACAGAAATGCTATAGTAATGACAAGAAATTAAAGCACTAAGCATGAACAGAGGAGAGAAAATTATCACTATTTGCAGCTGATAGCATGGTTTACTTAGGGAATCTTAAAGATTAAACAACAACACCAAAAATGATTGAGACAATTAATAGCATCAGTAAAGCAGCAGGATACAAAATGAATCCACAAAAATCATTAGCTTTTCTGTATCTTACTAACTAAACCAAGGAGAAAAAATTGGAAAAGAAATTTATTTTAGGGTAACAAGAAAATGCATTAAATATCTGGGAATTAAGCATCCAAGACATATGGAAGGAATTACAAAAATACAACTACAAAACAATTTTTACCGAAACAAAAATCCAAAAATTGAATAAATATTCAAAGTTTATGGCTGAGTTATGCTACTATATTAAAAAAAATACTTCCCAACCTACTCTACAAATTTAGTGCAATGCCAGTCAAATCACTAATACTTTACTTAATGGACAAAGTAATAACAAAATCCATTTGGAGAAATAAAAGGTGAAGAATGTTAATGGACATAATGGGAAGAAAAAAAACAGAAAGTGGAGCTTGGTGCTGCTAAATAGCTCCATATAGCTCCAAAACAACATAGGGATTATTGAAACTATCTGATACTGGATAAAGCCTAGAAATTTGATTCAAGGAAAGAAATGCATAATCATATAGTTTTCCAATAATACCGGGAAAACAAATTATTAAGAAGTGATTTAAAAAAAAAAAAGAAAACTTCTGGGACAACTTGAAAAGAGTCTGGCAAAAAACAGGTTCACACCAGCCTTTTACATTGCATGCCATAATAAATTTCAAATGGATAAATAATCCTAAAAGAATAAAGTCATATTATTTAAAATAGAGAAGCATAGAAAGTTTTTATCTTTTGTAATTCTAGATAGGGAGAAACTTGTTACTCAACACAAGATAGAAGAGATAATGAAAGCAAAATAGAAAATTATGCTTATGAAATTAATAAACTTTTGCATAAATAAAATCAATACAAATAGAATCAGAAAACTATAATGAATGGGAAAAATATTCCCATCAAACATCTATAATGAAAGTCTGATATTAAAAAATTTATAGGGAATTGATATGCCTATAAGAGTAAGAGTCCCCTCAATAGATTAATTATCAAGGGATATGAACAAATTGGATCATGGATCTGAATCAAGAAGATATCTCAAAGTTCATCTAGTCCAATTTCCTTATTCCTTTCCAATTCAAGAAACTAATGCACAGGCAAGTTACATGAAAGATTTGAATCAGATCCTCTGACTGTAAAGAGAGTGCATTTTTCAAATAACATTCAAAAGAAAAAATAAGAAATATGTTTTAAGTCACTAATAATCAGATAAAGACAAACTAAAACAGCCCTGAGGTAGAAAAATATACCATCAAGCTAGCAAAGATGATAAAAGAAGTAAAATTTCATTCTGGAAATGACTGTATGATGATGGGCATTCAAATTCACTGTATAGCTGTGAATTAATTCAACCATTGCAGAAAATAATTCGTCATCAAAGGAGGAAAATCCCTAAGTTGCTCATAGTCTTTGATCCAAAGATTTCCTTATGTGGACTATACTACTGTCAAGGTAGGTTTTAATAGAAAAAAAAAGAAACTGATAAAATCAAAAGTATTAATCTCATTAATTTCTGATAACATAAAACTGGAAATAAAGTAAGAAACTGACAATTGGAGAATGGCTTAATAAGTTATGTTCTATTAAAATATTATACTGTCACCATATTGTGAGGCATGATGGATAGGAAGAATTATGAGACGATGGATAAACTAATATGAAGTAATACAAGGTAAAGAAAGTATAGCAGAAAGAGTAAGATATAAATAATACTTATATCCATGTCAAAAAGATTAATATTGAGATGCAGTAAAATTCTTTGAAGTCAATAGTCAGTAAGCATTTATTTAGCACTAACCATGTGCCAGACACTCTACTAGGTGCAAGTTAAATACAATGTTACACTGTTAGCACAGTACTATTGAAGTTAAATGACAGTCTTTTTGTTAATACATGATTGTTCTCAGAGAACGTCTTTAGACAGTAAAAATTAATGATTCCATGAGACACAAAAAATATTAGGACAAAGCCAGAGGACTGTGAGGAAGGAAGGAAAAACAAGGTTATCATCTATTGGAAAATATATCGAGAAGGAATAATTTAAGAATCTTTGGATTCCTTGGAAGACCAGGATATTTTAAAAAAGTATGGTTGGTATGTTTCAAGAATATTAAATTTAAAAAATTTCAGATCTATTAAAATGAGAGGACAAAGTGAAGATTAAAAAGGAACCATAAATCATCTCATGAAAGAAACTCCCCAAAGAAAAGTTCCAGCAATGTCATATCCCAAATTCAGAGCTTATACATTAAAAAAAAAAAAAGCCAATCTATAGAAAGGAGTTCAAGTACCATGGAAACACAATAAAGATAACACAAACCTAGCAGTTTCCTTTTATGAAGGAGAGGAGATCTTGGAACACAATATTCAAAAAAGAAAAAGCTATTGTCTTACAAACAAGTATAACTTACCGTGAAAAGATGAATGTATTTTCATAGGGAGAAAATAGAATTGTGAAAGAATGGAAAGAAACATACCAACCATACTTTTTAAAATATCATGGTCTTCCAAGGAATCCAAAGATTCTTAAATTCTCCCTTCTCAATATATTTTCCAATAGATGATAATCTTATTTTTCTTTTCTTCCTTACAGTCCTCTGGTTTTATCCTAATATTTTTTGTGTCTCATGGAATCATTGATTTGTATCATCTAAAGATGTTCTTTGAGAACAATCACATATTAACAAGAAGAAAGACTGTGTCATAGAATTGTGAAAAATGAAGCAGTGCAGTGGATAGAGTCCCAGGCCTGGAGTCAAGGAGATTCATTTCTGTATGTTCAAATCCAGCCTCAGATGCTTACTAGCTATGTGACCCTGGGCAAGACATTTAACCCTATTTGCTTCAGTTTTCACATCTGTAAAATGAGCTGGAGAAGGAAATATCAAACCACTGTAGTAACTTTGCCAAGAAAATCCAAAATGAGGCCATCAAAAGTCTGACACAAAAACAACTGAACAGCAACAATAGGATAGAAGAAGCATTTTCAGTAAAAAATATAAAGTTGAAGAATCCGGAGAAACACAGATAAATTTATTTGAAAAAAATGGAAGGACCTATATGATGATGTAGTGCCAACATTCTGATAGAAGAGAAGAAAAAAATATCTCTTCAGAATTTTAAATTCCTTAAAAACATTTGATGGAGTTAAATAAGGAAAACAGAGGGTTTTGTTATGAGGGTTTGAAAACAGTAAAGAATGGAAGGGTAGAAGTAATATAATAGGCTAGAAAAGAGAAAGAAGAGGGTGGAACTTGCAATTTTACATATACGTGATACTTGAAAAGAATGTACAAAAATGGAGTGGGGAAGAGTGAGCGTCAGCTGAATCTTACTTTCATTTGAAGTGGATAAAGGAGAGTCACATGTATTCACACAAAGTGGCATAGACTATATCAAAGTCAAGAGGGAAATAAGCAGGGACAAGAGGAGCTGTTTCAGAAGAAAATGTCTCAGGCAAAACAAATTCCCTGATTCTTAAAGGTTGGGGGAGAAGTTAGAAAGGAAGGGAAAAAAAGCAAGGAAAAGAGAGAAAAGAGAAATTCAGAGAAGAAAAAAAAGAATCTGAGGGGTGCCTATCAGTGGGGGAATAATTGAACAAAATGTAGCATTTGAACATAACGGAATGTCGTTGTGCTGTAAGAAATGAAGAAAATAGCTAAAGAAGAAACTAAGCTATCACTCTTTGCAGATGATATGATGATATACTTAGAGAATCCCAGAGATTCAAGTAAAAAACTACTTGAAATAATAAACAACTTTGGCAAAGTTGCAGGTTACAAAATAAACCC